>BRDA01027809.1:0-42755 GCA_036984385.1 Crenuchus spilurus | reverse complement strand
ATGCAGTCCTCCAGGTGGACGGTCGCTTCCGGTTGAGAGTACGCTGTGCGCGATTGGCTGCCGCTTCTCAGCGGTGTGTGTAAATGGAGTGTGTTGTAAAGCGTCCTTGGGTGTCTAGAAAGGCGCTATATAAGTATAATGTGTATGTGTATGTATGTATGTATGTTGCTAATGAACAACCCATGTTCATCACAGAAGTCTACCAGTGCTTGACCTCTGTCATTTCTTGTGCCATGACCATATTTCCCAAGCACTTCACTTTCTGCTGCATTTTCTCTGACTCTGGCATTGAAATCTCCAGTGATGACAAGTAGGTTCTGCTTGGGATTCTCCACAAGTACATGTTCAAATTCCTTGTAGAATTGTTGAATTTCTTCATCTTGCTTGTCTGCAGTTGGTGCATAACACTGAATAAGAGTCATTGGGCATTACACTATTCCAACTAAGCCCAGGACAGGGCGCCAAACCATTCCTGTGTGCACACACACATACACAGATAATTTAGAGTACCCAATTAACCTAAGCTCCATGTTTTTGGACTGTGGGAGGAAACTGGAGACCCAGGAGGAAACCCACGCAGAGACGGGAAGAACATGGAAACTCTACCTAGATGGGGACTCAAACCCAAGACCTGAGCACTGAGAGTCAAACGTGCAAACACCAAGCACCATGCCACCCCTCTGTTTCTTTATCATTACATTGAATTTGTGCATTCAACACAGGCTACAACCACTGTTCCCTCTAAGCTGCGCGTGTGCGCAATTGCGCACTGCTAACATGGTCTCCACGCACAGAAAATTTGAGCTGCTACAAAAGAATTCAACCTGAAGTTAAAACAAAATAAATACATAATTCATTCTGTAGTATTTTGCAATGTGAGTCATTGAGTGACCAGTGACTGGCTGCTCCAGCCAACGATGCAAACTTATTTACGCAGCTTGTGTGACAGCGTCCTTATGTGCCGCCACACGTGTGTGTTAGCTAGCAAAATGATGTGGGCAGGGTTGCCAGGTTCGCAGTTTTCACGCCAAATTGGGCTTGTTTGGAAATCCAGTTGTGGGTGAAAATTCAAGCGTGGCAGGGTACGGTTTTTTTGGCTACTTTTAAAAATTACCGTGGCCGCCAAAAAACAACAAGAAAAGTGGGTGTTGGAAGATTGAATGCACTAATAAGAACTAAGAGAACATAACGACGTAAGGCAGTACAGCGTGAAGAGGAGAGAGAGAGAGAGACACAGACACACAGAAGGTGAAGAGAAAACAGTCGCTATCTAATATGCCAGGTAAACGGGGGAAATACGGGTATTGCAAGGACTGGGAAAAAGAAGAAGGTTTGATGGAATGGATTAAAAGTGTCCCTAATGATGAGAAAAAGGCACATTGCAAATACTGCACATGTGAAATGAAAAAGTCAGTTCCTTTTTTTTTGCTAATTATGTTACTATTAAATGTTCTTGACTTGATATAAAACTGTTATAAAAGAACTAATAAACACCAATGTTACCATATTATTAATAACTGATAAATCTCTTATAAACAAAATACTAAGTCATACAGTCATAGTTGTTTTGCAATTTGTTTCAAATGTGTGACAGACATATTTTGGGCTAGTTCAAGCTTCTGAAGGGTGGGTTTTAGACTGATTTTGGGCTGGATATTTTTGATGGACATGGCAATCCTGGGTGTGGCTGATGTGGAGTGAAGACGCTAATGCTAAATGCTAAGTGTTGCTTATGTTGACCCTTTGTAATAATGACAAAATGAACAGGCAAAACATGTTCTGAAGCCAAAATAAGCTAAATATTTATACATCCAATAGCATTAACATACTACACAGGTCATGAACAAGATTTTTGTAATTGTCATTGTAAGTGGGCTAAAGCACTTAATTAAAAGTATTCTAACAGAAATGTTAACGGAAATGCTGTAATTAGATTCTTTTTATAAACCATGTAACTTGGATGGATGCAATGCTGGCATGACCACAGTGCTTTGGTGTTTGTTATTACTATCCCTGTAAAGCTGCTTTGTGACATCAGTTGTAAAAAGTGCTTTATAAATAAATTTGTTTTGATTTGATTTGAGTGCATGATGTTGCTCACAGTGGTTCAAGGCACCGCTCAGTGAGTTTGTGTTTGCTCAGACACATGAAAAATTAGAGGGAACATTGGCTACAACCAAAGGCAGCAAGAAAAAACATTAAAAGAAATAAGGTGAAAGGAGTTAATGTGAAAAACCTGTAAACATCAGTTAAGGACAAGAGGACCAACACAAACTGTGCAGCAACAGATGAACTACTGTCTCTGACTTTACATCTACAGGGCAGACCAACACGGTAGGTGTGTCTAGAGTGGACAGTGAGCTAACATAGTATTTAAAATGTCTTGCAGCTCTTGTACCAGCACAACACAATAACACACCATCACCACGTCACTGTCGCTGCAGTGCTGAGAATAATCCACTGCACAAATTGATTATTGTAGAACAGGGTAAAAAGTGGATAACAAAGTATACAGAGAAACAGATGAACTATAGTCTGTAATTGTAAAACTTCAAAGGGCACCTACAGTATATGGTCAGTGGAGCTGACCTATATGGTCATAAAAATGAACAGAGTGTAGATGCAAGGTATGTGTACCTATTGAAGTGGTCAGTCAATACTACATTATAAATACATTATTGTTCTACATTAGACATAAGAAGATTGTATTAGACATTTAAGCAATGTAGTTTTTTGTAGTTTATATTCCTCTTCTGCAATAACGCCCTACATGTCTTAAGCAAATAAGACTGTCTCTATATCTATATCAATATGTCGACACAATGGAGAGTTATTAATACATTTATTTTTATTTTTATGGTCAGAAAATACTTCCTTTTTATGTTTTCCATGCAGAATTAAACCCCTTTAAATTCTGTGCCTCAGTACAGCTAACAGGTTACCTTGAAATGTTAATTTAATTTTTTTACAATTATCTGTATATACTGTACCATAGGTATTTAATTCACTACTAATGCACTTCTGGTTAGATGCTATCTGCATTTCATTGCTTTGTACTTGTGACATGTGCAATGACAATAAAGTTGAATCTAATCTAATCTAATCTAATCTAATAGTGACTAGACCTGCAATTTGTGACTCATATAGACCACAATGCATGTATATTTAGCTAGGCCCTATTTCACTAGAAAAATGAAGTACTTCTCAGTAAGTCTCATTGGACTGCTGAGATATAACTATCCAGTCAAATCATCCAAAGCCTTTATGGATTTATGGAAGTGAAGCAGTTTTCTGGCTGCATTTGCATAGCTTTACTTGGTCTCTCCCTGCTGTTTTACATGGAAAGGTAATGCTGGTGTTTGTTTCCCCATCCAACAAACTTCTACCTCTCAAGAACAATTTCATCCTCTAGTGTACCATTAACTGTGTTTTGATGCAGAGTCATGTGGATACTATGCCAAAGATATTTTATTCCAGATTCGTTGCAGTTCTGTAGATGTGAGCATAGGGATATATGCTGTAATTTACTTTCACGTGCATTAATGCAGCCTGGAGGAGCTTCAATGTAAATAAGCTGAAGCTGTGCAATTTCTGATTACATGACATGTTATTTGGGGGAATTAAGCACTGCATGCATTAACTGTTGTATAATACACTTCTGAACACTACAGTCATACTTAAAGATTTGACATGTTTGTATTATTACACTCAGGACTCCAAAATACTTGGAAATCACATAAACCTTGCTTTATGACATTTAATTTTAAACAAGAACATTATTACTACATAAATAGGACTGGATTTATACACACACAGGCCACTTTATTCAAAACTGGCATATTGTTCACTCTTAAATAAAGACACCAAAACTGTGATCTGTATGTTGATTATCATGGAAAATAATTTCAGAGCTACCTTCTGTACTTGGGAAATGAACAGAAGTCAGTTGTCCACTGGAGAGGTCATTTAAAGAAATTTCCAGTGAAACAGGGGTTTCAGAATGATTTGTAATGTGGGCGGAACACAGTTGGTGGGGGGTCAGGGGGTCTGGGATTCCCCCCTCATAAAATTTTGAATGAAGTAGATGCCATTTCGTGTGTTCTGGTGTATTTTAACAGGTTGTTAAACATCTACTTTTACCTACATAAGTAAACACTTGATTCAGTAACTATATTACAGACAGATTCCTCATTCAACTAGTAAATTTATGCATCATCCTGTTATTAAAGTCATTGATATGGCTAAGATTTATCACAAACAATGACTTCAGGGGTGCATTTTACTTTTATTTTGTTTATTCTTGATTTAGTTTTATTTGTAACACAACATGCCATTGTGCCAAGCAATGGTGACACTCAACTGCTCAAAAATAAGAATAGTATTAACTTAATAACTTTAACCAATCACAATCCACTTGGAATAACATCCATCTCCCTTCTCCCATTGTTTTCCTTTCCAATATTTATTCCTGTTACACTGATTTTCCAATTTTACTCCTAGAAATAAAAATTTAATCCTATAATTTTTATACTGGCCAAAATAAAATATTTTTCAGTTTAAGCGGTTTTTTAGATTATGCTTTTAAGTCAATAATGTCTGTCATTAAGTTCACACAACTGAATAGAATGCACTCAAAATAAATACTGATTTGAGTCTACATTTTAGATTTTATTCACAACTGCTTAGCAAACTTCATCACTCACCTCAGCAACAGCACTCTCTCCACTGTCCCTACATGCTGACCTGCCTCTGACTCACTCTCAGTATCAGGCTCCTTTGTTAAAAGAGATGGATAAAGCATTTGTTTCTATTGCCACCTGAAATAAGTCAGAGCTTATTCTTGGTAAGCTTCTTGGTATTACAATACAATTTAACTGTCAAAAACAACTCAATGATAGATTTTATGTCATCACTGAATTTTGGTGAAGTGATAGCTAACTAAAGTAGCTTATGGGTCACCTAACCTTGACTAGACAGCTTACTGCACTAACTCTCCATAGAAAAATACTCTCCTTTGGGGAAACTTTCTGCTTCTTTGTAAAGAATCTCCTAATGTCCATTGTGTCTGGGAAGGGATCAGATATTGCAAACAATTAATCATCATCCAACAATACAAATCCATGCTAGCCTTAATAAAGTACAGTAGCTTCCTCCTAATGTTTCATTGTTTAATTGAGCAGTAATTTAACATGGCCTGGGGCTAATTTTGAGACTGTGTATTTAAAAAAATAAGGTTTTAGCAAAAGCTGGACATTGAGATGTCAAAAGTGCTGATGTTACCTCCAGTTTTGAGCAGCCTGCTCTGACGTTTCACTTCCTTGTTTATGCTGCAGGCGTTGCGGTGAGTAACCAAGAAAACCCGGAGTGGACTTTTAGTGTTACGAGTATTCTCCAAGAATCAATTCCACTTGATTGATTTCTTGAAGCAATAGAAACAGCGCTGGGTGAACTAATATGTTCTGGTAAATGTGGCGGGTTCCAAACAAATGTTTTTTTAAATGTGAAGGGGGACAAGTCCCCTTCACAAACAATTACTGTGACACCTGCCTTCATAAGAAGACCTAGATGGCAGCTCACATGTTTATATGCATCATTCTTGATAGCTATTCTCTACACTCATTGGCCAATAGCTTCCTGTCACTGGGGTGGTAGGCTCAAATGTTACATCTTCGAAATTGTTCCAGATTCTTGTTGCAGGTATTTTTAAGCTGCATTGATTCTGTTCAACCTGTCCTGACTCCAGGCTTTTAAAGGTGACATATACAACATTTGAAACATTAATATAGCAGCAACAGCTAATTTGTTTATACAGATATAGTGGTGTACAGATGCATACACCTTCTCTGGTTGTTTTCATAGCTAGTCTGGCTGCACACGACCCACCTTGTAAGTCCCACCCTGAAGAAACAAAATGATGCTGCACATTGGTGATGGCAAACGTGACTCTGTAATATCTCTAATTCCCTAGTTTGTAATGAACTCGACCTGGGGCATCACATATGCCATTTGACAGGATTTGCTGTATGCATAAATAAGCAAGCACACCTGTCAGTTGTAACAGAGTGCAAAATGAGTTTCATGGAGAAAAGATGCAATTTGACTGATGTCCAAAACTGTACTGGGTGAAGAGTGGAAGCATCTCAGAAACTGCTAACTCTGTGGCATGTTCTAAAGCCACCATATTGAAGCTGCACCAAGACTGGACTACACAATGTAAACGTTTAACTGATGTCAGGAGTTTGATGCTACTATTCAATGACTCTTATTGATATAATGGAAAGTTTTTGATTTTATTATTATTATTATTTTTTTTTTTTTGCATTGCTATGTCATTAAAAGCTACAACTATTAAAAGTTATAACCCATAAAAATCATGAGTGCTATTGTAATTGTAATGAGTCATATCACAGATGTTGCTGAGAGCAGATACAAGTGATAAGTGTGAAAACTGTAGAAATTCCCTGATTCTGCACAATGAAAGCAGCTTAAGGCCTCTCCCTTTTTTTCCATAACTCTTCTTGACAGCTGAACTCTTGAATAGACAGCAGTAGTTGGACTGATAAGCATCTCCTTGATCATCTCTCAAATATCTTTACATGTACGTAGCAGTTGTCATCAAGACTGCCTATCATATGCGTTTGCTATTTGTAGCAGCTAGCCTGGGCTAGAAAATGTATGTATATGTTATCTTAGCTAGGCATGCACATTCATGTAAGGCCACAGAATACACATACACTCGCAAAATCAAGGCTCAAACATTCATTTAGGAGCATATACCATGTATAGAAATGCACACACATATACAGAGGTGTTCAAGCTTTCTTTAAGTGTGTATACTGTGCATTCACACAATCATGCACACTTGTTAAGTCTTCAAATAGTGGATGAAAGATGAACAGTCAGATACCAATACACAAAGCTGTCTCTGTAGTAGTTTTTTCTGGTTGTTCTGCTGTAAATGTGAACGTTATAAGGGGTGCCTAATATCTGTGTGACCTACAGTTTCCTGATTCACTGAAACAGCTGCCATAACTTTCACACAGCTTTTAAATTATGACCAGTGGCAATATTGATAAAACTAAGGATTATCTTTTACTGTCCCTTTCTTCTATTCCATTTACATGAAGGTTTGGAATTTCAGGAGGTTTGTAATCCAGCTGCACCGTAGGGAACCTCTAGCTGACTGCCTTCGGGCCAAAAAATTAAGGCAAAAAGTCAAGTGATAAATCACTTCACTTCAAGTGTTGTGACAGCAAATGAGGTCATAGCAGCAACAAAAAACCCAAGAACAGCTCACTGTAAAATTGCTCAACCTAAAGAGCTTAGAGGGAAAAAATTGATGTTATGAACAACTGTCTTTTTCAGGAACATGTAGGCTGCTTCTGAGGAAGTGTAATTAGTGACAATCTTCTAACACATTTCACACTTCAGATATTTTATGCAAATGGATACTATTGGTTTCTTTTTTGTGTGTACACTGGCCTAATAGTTAAATGGGACAGTTTGATGGACAGATCTGCTCTGAGAGGACAGTAGTGCTGTGGATCTCTTTATGACATGCAGGCAACAGAGAATACATCTGGATCTTTAATTGCAGTATTTCAGCACATTTCTCTGTCCTGTCTCTAACCCTCTCACACGCTGTCATTCTCTTCTAAAACAGCTGCAGATCTGGAGGATTTTCCAGAGATGCAGGACTTCATCCCAGTGCTGATGGATAATGATTAAAAATTAAGGCATTTGATGACTCACCATTTTCCATATGGTCTTACAGGCAACTTCGGCACCTGCATAGAAGGATATAGGCTGTTTGGGACACAGCCTTACTCTCTAATATTAATGTTAGTCTTGTCTAGTCAGGTAAAGCTAAACACTTTATCATTTTATTTAAGCATTATTCAAGGATTCAAGGAAACTTTATTGTCATTCGCATCACATGTAGTACATGAGGTGGAACGAAATTACATTCCCAAGGTCCCAGTTTTACCCAGTGTAGTAGCTTAATATAAATATAAAAAGTCTTTATGAGTATATGCAGATATACAGACATAATATAGACTATACAATGTAAATATAGATTGTACACTATGCAGAGCAGTATATTATATCAGCAGTAACGTACACTGTAAAAAATATCCGTGTTGTTTCAACTTAAAAAAGTTAGTGTCCATGCTGCCTTAAAATTTTAAGTTAGGTAAACTCAGGAAGCGTAGTTAGTAAACATATAAACATTAAATATTGAGTTATCACAACAAATTCAGTGCTTGATAGTCATACCAACTACAATATTTAAGTTAGGTTAACAACAGGGCAAGTTCATTTTTTACAGACTGTACAATGTCCAGAGTATTGAGCTCGGCATTGGGAGATTAGCAGCAATTTGTATGAATGAGTGGATAAAGAGTAAATATTAGTAGCATACAGTTAAAGTTAAAGTAACCAAGTGTAATAAAGTGTCAGTGCGGTGTGTCTGTTTCCTAAGTGGAGTTTAAGAGTCTAACAGCCTCACAAATGAAGCTGTTCTTCATTCTGGTGGTTCTACACTTTATGGACCGCAGCCTCCTGCCAAAGGGGAGCGGGACAAAAAGTGAGTGTGCTGGGTGGGTGGGGTCCTTCATGATGCAGGTGGCCCTTTTACTGCATCTAGAGGTGTAGATGTCTGTGGTGGTGGGGAGGCTGACTCCAACAATCTGTGCAGCTTTCACCACCCTCTGCAGAGATTTCCTGTTTGCAGCAGAGCAGCTGCCATGCCACACAGTGATGCTCGAGCACAATACACTCTCCACCATACATCTGTAGAAGGATCTGATAACTGAGGTTCTGAGACCAGCTCGCCTCAGCCATGTGAGGAAGTAGAACCGCTGATGTCGTTTCTTGACCTGACTGGAAGTGTTGTTGCTCCAGGTGAGGTTGTCACTCAGGTGTACACCCAAGTACCTGTAGCTGGGGACCACTTCCACCTCAGATCCTCAGACGTGCAGGGGGGGTGGGAATGCTGGCTTCTTCTGAAGTCCACAATCATCTCCTTCGTCATTTTTACATTGATGCAGAGATTGTTTTCTCTGCACCAGCCCTCCAGGTGTTTCACTTCCTGCCTGTAGCCAGACTCATCACTGTTTGTGGTGCATCAAACCACAGCTGTGTCATCTGCAAACTTCACAATATGACAGCCTGGTTGGGTAGGTGAGCAGTCATATGTGAGCAGAGTGAACAGGATGGGACTTAACACACAGCCCTGAGGGTAGCCAGAAAAAATAAAACCACCAACAGAGTTTACACACTTTGTAAATAATAATAAATAGTTAACCAAACCTGTTATTATATTGTAATATGTATATATTATATATCACCTTATTAGGGAAGTACTATTACAAAGAGAGAAATCCATCCATCCATTCATTACCACACCCGCTTAATCCTTATCAGGGTTGTGGTTAGTCACATACCCTGTTATTAATTTGTTGATATTTGATATTTTTTTTACCAATTTCTGCCCAAAATTACATACCAAAATCTTAAAATCAAAACAGAGATAGTTTCATGATGTAATGTTACATAAACATCTTCAACATTTTAATAGAAAATACTTAAATATATTGAAATTAATCTCCAATAGACAAAATATGACAAAACAAAAAACTAGGTGCTTTTCAAAATGTCATTTTAAAATGTAGATTTCAGTGGCTATAAATGACAAAGTTCCCCTCACTGAAACATTTTTGCTGTTAAAACTTGTGCCACCTTTATTTTTATATATGTATATAATCCAGACACTACAGACATAATTTAGACAGGTAATGTGGTGTAACATGTTTAGTTTCTAAAGTGAACTTTAATTAGATTTATCTAATAATAAACAGAAGTACAGATAATGTTGCAGTTTTGTTTATTTATTTGTTGTTTACTGTAATTCAACAAATGTTGTTCTAGGTCAATATACATACAGTGATTTACTACCTTACCTACGGTGGAATCAGGTTATGTCATATTTTAGGGGATAGGTTGGGCTTTGATTCATATTAGCAAATTTGTCCATCTCCCCCCCAATCTCAAACCCACTCCTACACCCTTGACAGTAGGTCTTTTTGTAAAAAAAAAAAAAAAGAAATTTGAGAATCTGGAATATCTCCAGGCTTGTCTCCATAAAACAAACTTTTCCATTGTCCTGTTGAGCTTTTGCACCACAACTCATCTATCTTCTTAGACAGGGACCTCTTGATGCTAATTTATATTAGTTTGGTCTATTAGGGATTAGTATGACAGATGTACACAAACAGAAAATGTGTGACATGACCTTTAAACAGATGAGCCAAAAATAATGTATGTTCTGTCTCACTTTCAAGAGTGAAAAACACTGAGAAAGACTGAAAGTCAGCTAAATTTGTCCATGCAGATGCCTGCTGGAAAATCCAAGTGGAAGGTCTCATTAAGCTCTTTGTAATGAGGTCATTTGAAGATCACTGTAAGTTTCCAGGCTCTCTTTTTACCTTGACTGCACTACTGAGAAATGTGTTGTCCTCAAAGACTTTATTAATTGTGTATCCTTTTCCTCAAATCTACTCAATCAAGAAAAGTACGTCTGGGATTAATTGGCTTAACTACAGTCTAAATGGTTTACATTAACATTACTCATTGACTCATTTTTAATTGAACAGTTATAACACCACCATGACACCTTGCCAAGAAAGACAAATTACAGTGAAAGATGTCAAGTCACACCGTCAAGCTTATGAATACATTTCACACTCTTTATATCTAATCTCTTATTTTCTTACAAAGCTGTATTCACATTTGTTACACAGTTGAGCTTCCCGTTAAACTCTGACTTTAGAAATGATGATATGGCTCAGGATCTGGCCAAGTTTGTCTCAACACAGATATCCATCATCAAATTTGGCAGCACAGAGATTATATTTGATGCTTTTCAGATACACACCCTAACTCTTGTATTTAATTGACATTCAACTAATTATCTGTTAAAGTAAATGTAACTGTCACTGTAACTGTCACTTTAATGCAAATATCTGGAGAAAATAAGTATCTGCATGTTCAATAGAAGCCTCTCCAAATAAAGTGAGAATGCAGTTTTGTTTCAGTATGACCATATAACAGTACTATAAAAACCCATATGATTTTGATGGAACTGTATAATACTTCTATAATAATCTATTGTCAGTGTTTCTGTGAGGGGTGCAGGAAAGAGATGGAGCGCAGCTGATTCCAAATACTGGGACTTTTATTATAGAATGAATAAACAAACAGTGGCTATGACTTACACATTGACCAGGAGACATCTGCATTGACCGACAAACGCTGACATGTTAGTGCGACTTTTAAAGTAAATGTAATTACAAGGAAAACATGAGTAGGGCTGTGAGTAAAACAAGGCACAGGTGAAACCAATGAAATGTGACATGACATGACGAGACTGGGGGTGTGGACATGACATACACCTGATATGAATGACAACAATGTGACAGACATAGATGAGGCAGGCATGTGGTTAGGGATGCAACAGGGTCACATCTATATTTCCACAAACAAATTTAGTTTTTTACTATATTAAACTATAGTAAGTGTACTTAAAGATTATTATGAGTCCTGCCAAAAACAATCCAACAAACGTTAGGCACCTGAAAAAATTTAAAGAGCAGTTGTCTGGATCATATGCATTTATTTTCCCATTATAGCACAAATAATAGTATAACTACGAATAGCATTCATACAATTCATAATGATTATCTGTATATGAAAACGCTGGGGACCATGTCTCTAATCCTAACTCTTTAATTTTTAATTTTTTATATTAACCCAAAACTTATTCCCATCCCTAACCTTAAGTTCAACCCAAACCCTAATCCTTACCTTTACTGTGGCCCTAAGTCTAACCCTAACTTTAACATTGGCCCAAAACCTAATCCTAACCTTCACCCAGGCCAATTATGGCCTCGCTCAACCTAACCTTGTCCTTAACTCATAAATGCAGTTGTTTAATGTCATTACCAGTGTGTATATTACACTGTGTTGAGTTTGTTGTTTGTGCTCAGTTTATCATCTACGTGAATTCAGCAGATTATCAACAATTTAATTTAAAATGTCTGTTAAACATTTTTTTGGCTATAAAGCTGATTTTTTTGTTTCATTTAGAAAGACCCACTCAAAGTATCACCATTTTCTGTCTTGCAATAAATCTGCCTCTTCATTGGACAATGAAAAAAAAATTTTCCCTGGACTGTCTGCAATAAACTGACGGTTCATCAACAAAACAACTACTACACGGTACTCTCAGTATGATGTAAACACAGGACATAATACTGTTCTCTGCATTGATTTGTTTTGCTTTTTTTTTTTTTTTAATGCAACTATATAAAACGATATTTAGAGGCTTCATAAATCTTATATTTGTTTGGCTGAACTTATATTTGATTTGTTATGTGATCTATATTATTATAAGAAATAACTGCTCAATTCAAATCTTGCTGTTTTTTTTTTGTTTTAAGTGCTACTAAGATTTTCATGCTAATGAGTTTTGAGTTTCTTTTTGTTGTCGTTGTCATTGTTTATTGCAAAGACTAATGACATTGCCCTCCAAGACTGAATAATAAAACCTGCTGTTCCTCATTAAGATATATTATGTCAAAGCCAGCTCTCAGTGCTATTTGTTGCTTGGAAGAGAAAACAGAACCCCCCAGAAGTGTCTACTAATTGAGCCCACAAACAAAGGAAAGAAACAGTAAAGTTTGCATGTGCAACTGCAAACATAGACTCTGCAAAGCCCCACAGGCCACACAGAGAGGACAAGCAGTATGCACACAAGTTTCATGAGAGACTGATTAATGCTGGCACTAGTTAGATATTCTGTTTTACATGTGCAAAAGTTTATGACCTGTTGTGCTGAGTAAGTGTAGAAGTGCTTCTGAGTGAAGCAAACATTAAAATATAAAAATATAAAACAATAAACCCAAGCCTTGGTTCTGAAGAATTTCCATCCTGCAGAGTGCAGCTCCACACCTGATCCAGGTAATGAAGGCTTTCACTGTACAAGGTGGTAGACCTCCAGGAACATGATTGGGCATGCCTGACCTAAACCATCTTATACAGTCAGAAAAGCATTGATGGCTGGATTTGCTCTAGTGGTTGTGTGTCAGAGCAGGCAAAGGAACCCAAGTATTCCCATAAAATGCTCTAAACAAAGTGAGTCAACACAGTTAAATCAGATGCTATTTTCCAAACAGTTGCTTACTTTCATATGCATCATTTTAGACAATTTTTAAAAAATATTATAATTTCTTCCACATAAAGTCAACTGGAGAGGAACTAATAATCAAAGCTACTCATACTCAGTGGCAAACTACAGCTTCCACTATTAGATAAACTGACCAAACAGAATCAAATTAAGATGCAAATGAAGTAATTACTTCTGAAAAAGGTAGTCAAGTGCTTAGAAAGGAGGCAAAATATATTCTATGTTGACAGTCAACTATGCCATGCATCAACATACCATCTTACAAACTAATAAGCTTTGAGTATTGTTAATGTTTTCACAGTTAAAGCTGGATAATGACTGTGAATTTGGAACATTTGTTGGTTCTGTTGAACCAGGATGAAGGATGAAGCTCCTTAGCTTGAGTGAGTAGATTTTTTTAGATCAAAGAGGCCACCTGTTTGTTTAAAAAGTGTTTCATTGATCATTTGAAAGTAAATGGGACTACTTTGTTCAACAAACTACTTTATACAAAAGCGGGACTGAGCTTTTCAGAGTTGTTGAGATGGTTAATTTCACAAAATTAACAAAATGCCTCATAGACTGACACTTTATTAGAAACACCTGCTTTACCTTGAATCTCTGTGTGGTGTATAGATAATTGTGGTAGGGCATACACACTTTGTGCTTCAATAAGGCTTTATTTAATGTTAATAAACTGTTAGTAACTGCATGTATAAACTAATCAACATAATGATAATGATTAATAATAATGAAATGCTTGAAAGCCAAAGTTGGAGATTAAAACATACATTTTGTTGAGGAAATTTTATATTTAAACAGTAAATTAGTATATTTTTAACCTACAACAAATAAAAGATGTACATTTATATTTCAAACACATAAATAAGATATACCTGATAGATGTACTTACTTATGCCAAAGTATTATAGTCATGCAATTAAAGTAAATATTATATTATTAGATAACAAAGAAATCTGAACAAATCTGTAACAAAGCCATACAGTTTCATATATTTAGCTTTAAAACAGCGGATCCAGCTTATAAAGGACTGTGTAATTATCTGATGAGCTGAATTTTTTTATGTGTATGGCAAGGGTCTATATTAGCTTAAAACACAGAATAAGGGTGTTAGCAGAAGATAGACATGTTGTTTGACTTAGACATGCTGTCATAATACAGAACATGTTTTTTTTAATGCAGTTAAAAGTGTGGACAACAGCAAATCTCTGGGTTCCCACAAGTCTTGAAAAGCCTGGAAATTTATTGACAGATTTTCCAGTTACATAAAATGCCTGGAAAAATGAGACAGTTGACAATATAATATAATAATGTCCTGGAAAATCCATGGTCCTGGAGGTCCTGCAAAATTGGGCTATTAAGCCACTGAGATTGCATAGTTCATTGTATTTTGTCATCAGCTTGTTGCCATAGTTTTATTGCTGGGTCCCTGTTTAAGAATCCAATCATAATCACAGTTTCTGTAGTGTCACCGGGACAGAGTACATGATCAGAAATGTACATTAATACTGACACTTTGTGGATATTTATATATACACACAGTTTCACTGCTCCACAGTTCAATGCTGGGGGACTTTATACCGTTTGAGCCCATTCCTGGCATTAGACATGGTGCCAAAAGGTTCATGAGTCCTATTGGCAAAACTTCTCTTCAGGAACTAGACAAACTGTATGTGCATTAGCCCATATGCATCATCAATGGGCGCAACATATAGTAGCTGAATACATTCATTAGACAGGGTGTCCACATATTTGTGCATATAGTGTTTGTACTTGAATCATTGGCCAATGAAT
The DNA here is from genome assembly GCA_036984385.1 of Crenuchus spilurus. NCBI lineage: Eukaryota > Metazoa > Chordata > Actinopteri > Characiformes > Crenuchidae > Crenuchus > Crenuchus spilurus. Next base: position 27,715 of record BRDA01027809.1, on the reverse strand, counting down.
GGTGGTACAAGCTAAGAATACTAAAAAACTGGCAACAGTGTCTATTTTACACACTATTTTACTCTATTATTGTCTTAAACACTGAAATATATTCTAATGGCTGAGTGACATAAGCAACTGTGGTACTGAAAACAATTTTTCTCAAGGTCTACTTGTGATCTGCTTGTGCAGTCGTCCGCTTTTACATCTAGGGCGCAGAAACATGCTGGATCTGTTCTGGGAGACTCTGTGACTCATTTCTTCTTGAACTGCTTGTTAACTGTCCCCACATGTGAATGCATTTTGAAATCTGCGTCACCTGTGAGGATGTTCTTTCTTCTGAGATTCTAACTGACATATGTTCAGCCTGTGGTCCAGCACTGGGCCTATTACAGTGGTCAGCAAGATTTCATACTGCTTAGAGAGCAAAACTACACAAGTATTTGCAATTACAGGCATCATCTGCATGGATGTTTTGTAAAACAGGGGCTACAATATCACCAGAACTTCTAAAAGCATGAAAACACTGTCATTGTTAGAAGCTAGAATTAATGTCATTTTCATAATCCTGTAAAAGCAACAATTGAGCAAGTGTTACACAAAACTTCTAGCTTGAATCATGATCATTTTTCCATGGCATTTTGTCAGGAGGTTTCAGAGCTTCACAAATTAGTCTATTGTTTGGCTGTGTTTTTGAGAATAATGTAAAGCAGATACCAGCCACAAAGATGTGGCCACCTGTTTGTTGTTAAGTCAGATAAGCAGACAAGCTCTTTGTCTTAAGGGTTCAAGCAACAGAGAAGTACAAGAAGCAATATAATCTCAAAGTGTGGTTGATAACATGATACCACACGTGAGAGTGGTGCACAACGAGATCATTCATCTATCATCCTGTCTTTTTTATTACACTTTCTTGTTTCTTTAAGATTCGTGAGTTTTGTTGTTTTGTGCTGCAACTCATGAAATAAGTTAAAAGCATTCATTCAGATTAAACACAGCTTTAGATGTTCTCAAATTTTTTATTTATTTATTTAAACTTCTCTTTGAACAATCTCTTTGATCAGCAGTTGGGTTGAAGTTACTTGAAATGTATTATTTAAAAAGATCATATTTGTCAGTACATTAGTTTTTTAGGCAAGATTGGAATTTTTTTTTTCATTCTAATCTTCTTTATATGGTTTTAGATTTAAAAGCAATTAGAGAGGAAAAGTAAAAAAAATAAATCTCATCTAAAGGGACCATAGAATGAAAAACTGTAATTATTTTGGCAGGGTTTAACCAGGACAGTTTGAAACATATAACCGGGGCGTAGCACCAAATTCTGGGCAGTGCCCCCCCCTTCTATTATTAAATATTATTTCCTTTAATATTTAAAGCCCCACTTGGGGCTCTTGTAACTCAGTTCCACTACCCCCCCCCCCTCACTATGATGCTCCTGCATACAACTGACATAATGTGAACCTCAAACACTGTTGTAACTTCACATTCAGATTTCACAAACTCAAACTGTAAAGTAACAGTTTTGACTTACAAAATTGACATACAATACCCAAAAAGTCCAACTTTACAGATTTTTAGTCCCACGGAAGCCTGTACTCACCATCCATTAGTTTCTAACAGCTTGATTCTCTTCACCAACCTGCTCTCCCACACACTTCTCTTGCATACCATGCAAATTATCCTTCATGTTATATCTCCCCTCCTTCTGTTCTGTAATTATTAGCTCTTTTCACTTAGCCAAATCAGATTTAATTTTCCATCCCTTTTCTGGCACCCACGCTGTTCTACTGTCAAAAATCATGAAAGAAGAGCAAAGAAACATTTCAACTCCATGGGACATTGGATCAAAAAAACTCAAAAAAGAGTAAAATAACCAAGTATAAAGACTGTTTATTTGTACAGTTTATATAGTTACTTGTTGGATGTCAACCTTCAAACTACAACAGAGTTAATCAAATTATTAATGAGCTTTCATGAGTTTCATTTTTATTTTTAATCATAGAGTTCTGGGCATTTTTCATCTTAAACACACTGACATATTTTCTATGTATATTAGGGATGAGCGAGTACACCACTATCTGTATCTGTATCTGTTCAACCACCCAAATGATCTGTATCCGTATCTGTACTCTGAGTGGGCGGGGCCTTAACCAGAATTGGTTGTGGTTTAACCGGAAGTGGGTGGGGCATCAATCGGTACATTATTTTAAGTCTGAAATTGATATGAATTGATCAGAAGTTGCTATATGTATTGTTTATTTGAAAACTATTTACAGAACAGCATCTAAATTGAGTTTCAAATCAATGTTTTTGATCACAAAAGTAAGAGAACTATTTACAGAACAAGTTTTTTTTATAAACTCAGAACATGAATATTTTTAAGTGGATGAATGAATACAACTCATGGAGTAGGAAATTATGAGCTACTAAGTATGCATGAACAAGTTTTGTTATATTCAACACAACTTCCTTTTTTATTTATGTATTTTTATTTTTATTTTATGATCAAACTGATATTTATTTATTTTATTTATTTATTTTTAATACCTAACGTTCTTAGCATTTTTTTCAAGTTAAACAATTTTGACTATGGTGTGTGTGTGAATGTCAATGTGTGTGTGACTGAGTGACTGAGAGGGAGTAAGAGTGAGAGTGCCAGCTCTGGCAGGGACGTGTCTGTGTAGGGAGGGGCGGGCGCTCAGTGTGACTGGCCAATCACAGATCATGAAGACAGTCAGTTACCCAATGAGGATTTTCCTTCAGCACAAGCATGGACATTGATGAGTTTTACTCGTTTAATGATCGTACTCGTCACAAATGCTTTATCTGTACCAGATACTCGTCTGAAACAAGTATCCGGTTCAATCCTAATGTATACATTACAGAACTATTTACAATTGAATAATTAATTTTTTAAGCTTACTCCCTAATATTAAAAGTTCAAAGAAAAATGCAGATAAACAAGTTTATTTGTCAGTGAAATGGAATAAACAAATGTAATGAACATAGCATTACCTCTAATGCCAGATCAAATCTGAGATGTTTTTCTTCAACTACTTTCTTACGCACCTAAAGGAACCTGAAGGAGATCAAGCCCTCCAGTCACATCATTCACTTCAGTACTGTAAGTGAAAACTATGTTTGCTTTTGGTTACAAATTATTGCTTTACAAATATGACTGAAATCAATCAGGATTTCATCACAGTGACATCACAGCCAGGAGCTATAATGTAGGTAGTATATCAGAAGAAGGTCTGTTGTTTGAGTGTCAGTCTTCATCTTTGCCTGTGGGTTATACATGCAGTCTTACTATCTTTAAGTACAGAAGTTGATGCAAATAACCATCAGGAAGATGCAGAACTTTCAGAAATAACAAAGTGTTTTACCACACTGTACTAAGACACATGAGTTGGTTGCACAATGAACAAGCCGGTTTTGTGTGCAATATATTGTCAGTTATACACATGCTTAAATTAATTTTTTGATGTATAAATGTTATGTTAAACCCTTTACTGTATGCAGAATAAAACATTTCAAAATTGAACATTGGAAAATGAACTAGTTCATACAAAATAAAATGATTGAATATTCCCTACATTAAAGCAAGTATTAAAGCATTATGTTTACCTTTAATAGGGTTTAATGTGTAGCAAACTCTTGCAATGTGAAACCATACATGTGACATTTATGAAAAAATAAAATATAAATAATATAATAAAATAATATCCATCCATTATACCATCCACTTAATCCTGATCAGAGTTGTGGTTAGCCACTTATGTCATCATTGGGAATCAAACTATCCTTACTAAGGACATCAATGCATCGCTGGGCACATACCCTGAGAATTTAGTGTAGCCAATTCACCTGACCTTCATGTTTTTGGACAGTGGGAGGAAACTAGAGACCCTGGAGGAAACCCACACAGACATGGGGAGAACATGGAAACTCCATCCAGATAGGGACTTGAACCCAAAACCTCAGCCCTGTGAAGTGAGTGTGTGAACCACCATAAAAATCAATCCACCACCAGCCATCCCATAAAATAATAATACATTTACAGAAAGAATGAAAATAAATAAATAAATAAAAATAACTGAAATGGGTTATTATATGGGTTTTCATGGAAATGGCTCATTTGCCAACCTCTCTGGTTGAAATATGTATGCATGAGACAGAACATTCTTAACATCAGTTGTGCTATGTTCCTTTCCCCAAGCAGATTACTCTGTTGACTCCAAGCTACAGGGCAGGGACTTTATCATATTTTAGCATACTTTTTCTTCCTGACTCAGTAATGCGGCTTCTCCAGCTTTAACCAAAAATCTTATGCTGTGCAGCTTTTGATCAATTTAAGGAACAACCATTTCCAGTTCTCCTCCAGTTATTCCATTATTCTTCTGTATTACTTCCATTAATTATGTTTTGTGTAGCCTATATATAGCTGATTATATTATAAATTGTGTTACTATATTGTCATTTTGTTAATGAAATTTCTTTCTTGGACACTAAACCTCTTTTTAAATATTGCCCCAAACAGCATGCCTGAAAAATGGCCACTTTCCTGAATGGAACTTTCGAGCTAATCACATTTTTTAGATCGAAGCTTTCCTTTATGCAGAGCTGATTGCTTCAGATTTTTCACGCAGGAGTGGAAGAAGACAATAAGCTCCTGAGCTGATTCTCCAGGCACAGAAAACATATGATCTGCTCGAATAAGAGCCAAATATGTTGTCAGTGAGGCAGAAGTCACATCTGCATTGGGACAGCTTTGGAACTGTGAAGGCCAGGCCTTTCAAGGTACTTAAAGCCAAGCCAGACTGAGCTTTCAAAGGCTAAATTACTCAGACCTTGCTTGTACTGTTCTGTAATGAAACACTCCTACTCAGTCCTACAAGCTTTTAACTGTTGTCTCTTTCAGTAAAGGTTAATTGCTGTTGGGGAGATGCATCTGGCAGCTCTGAATATGCAGAACGGATGTTGTAATCAAAATACTGCCAAAGGAAACCCACTGACACTGCAAAAGAATGATGTGATGCTCTGGCTCGTGGAGGGCTTTCCAGTTAAGCCTGACATTCTTCTGGATCACAGAGGAGCAGCAACTTCTGAAGCAGATTACAGTATGCAACTCTAATAATGACCAGAGGGATCCAATACATCAATCCCTGCTTTTCTTTCTCAACTCCACTCAGGCTGACAAGTGTTGGAGATTTGGTCTCTTAAGATTTGAGTTTTGCTTTGATTTTAATTAAGTCCATATTGATATCGGATCAGAGAATGTCAGAGATATGTTGGGCTTTAATGGCTTCCTAGATGAATCCCACTTTAAAGCTCTGAATGCCTGAAGCGTCAAAGTATCTTTGCTCATTTAGTCTCAGTCTCAGAAGCTCCACCAACACAAAAAGGGACATCTATTGTAGCTTACGCTAGTCAGAGTTAGTGGGATTTTGTTAGTTACTGTACATTCTGCCTCTTCATGCCATATATGTGGCACTTCCATGCAGCTGGTTAAATTTATTTGACAGGAAATACATTTGTAAACAGTCAATGGACTGAAAAAGGTTCTCAGCAATACAGTAAATATATACAGTATATATTTTAGTTTTAAGTTTAGTTTTTATTGATATATTTTCACTGTCTACTAAACATTTTCACATTTTTGAAGATGCACTAGAACATTCCTTTAGATCTGCATCATGTTTCACTGACTGAACACAACCTTCTCCATCACTTTTAGACAAATGTCCCAAGCTTAATCCATTACCACTACACACACTCTCCCACCTCCAACAGTATAACCCCCCTCACACACACATACACAAACACACTTCTAGTATATAAGGCTCCTTATTTCTTTTCTATTCAAAATTTGAAACCACATTCCTACACACTTTCGCACACATACATACATACATACACATTATACTTATATAGCGCCTTTCTAGACACCCAAGGACGCTTTACAATCAACACACTTCATATACACACACTCCGGTGAGAAGCGGCAGCCAATCGCGCACAGTGTACTCTCAACCGGAAGCGACCGTCCACCTGGAGGACTGCATCGAGCACTAGGGGATCACCCAGGACAGAGTGCCAACCATATCTGGGCATACATACATACATACATTCATTCATACACACCAGGGTAATTTTAGAGTATCCAATCCACCTGATCTCCATGTTTTTGGACTGTGGTAGGAAACCGGAGACCCCGGAGGAAACCCACGCGGACACGGGGAGGACATGGAAACTCTGCTCAGAAACAGACTCGAACCCAAGACCTCAGCGCTGAGATGCGAATGTGCTAACCACTAAGCCACCGTGTCGCCCACACTCACACTGCAATCAATGTATGTGAGTGCAAGAATGTTATATATTTGCATCATATGCAATCAATCTGCAAATTGAATGAGGATGGCAGGTCCCAGACTTCCATAACAGCAAAGGAATCCACTTGTATAACCCACCACCCTCACTTTTCTTCACAGGGGACACACCCCAGACTGACGTTCATTCATGTGGGAACCACACAGACTCATATATAATGACAGGGGACCCAAAAACAGACCCTCATAAGCTCCCCCTAGACTGACCTTCCCCAGAACCATGAACATTGGCTGAGTAACAACAGGCGCAATCAAGGGTTAAGTAAGAGACCTTGGTCTTGGAGTTCTTGGTCATGTTAATTGACATAAAGCCGCAGATTCTCTGACAATCGGCAGAATTTAACTTATAAAACTTATATGTTGCTTCAAGTAGAGACTTTAGGCTTAAAACATGTAAGGTGAGACCTTCACAAAGAAAATAAAAGTACTGTTAATGCTTACATTCTGCCTATACAGACTTCCTGAGCATGTCTTTGTACATTTTATAAACGCAGTGTTTGATTTAACTTACCCACGGGCAGTGTCACTTTTTAAACTCACCATGACAAAATAGTTTGCAAAGAACATAAAAAAAACCTGGCAAAGAAGATCAAAGGCCAAATCTCACAAATTCATACCTCTAACTTATTAGATAACACTGAACAAAGGGATTGGATTCATAAATATGAAATATCCTGAAACAGTGTTCATATTTCCATTTCATGTTCATTTTTTATTAAACAATGTATCAAACAGAGGTAATAGGTGCATACTTTTGGGGGTTTTAGAGGCACTTTGTCATACATACACTATTAGGCAGAAAAAGATGAGAATAGAGAATGAATGGCACACTAAAATGACAAACTGAAATGAATGCATTTTAGGGAACATTGGACTAAAACGACTTTTGAATAAAGCAAAAAAAAAAGAAAAGAAAATGACAAGTTACAGCATTCACTTGAACTATCTGTATGTGTTTTAAAGTTCACAGCACACTCACATGAGAACAGGTGAAGCTTAAATGTAAAAAAAAAACACATTCATAGGCCTGAAGGCAAGCACCACAAATATGAAAAAACACAAACATGCACAGGTAAGACCTCAAGTCTTCCATAACAACTCCTCACACACCATCAAATATATAAAAATATTATTTAAATCTTGCTTTCCCCCTCCATACCACCACCATTGCAGTTCCCCATGGATAGACTTTAAAAGGAATGCACTAATTGTGTTAATCAAAGTCTGTATATTGATTCCTTTGAGGCTGTAAACATCCCATGCAGTGTCTAATAATGGATTATGTTTGAGGGCTAACATGTTCCATAACGTCTTCCATTCACCCTCTGAGGACAGTGCAGGAACAGCATATGCTCATGCCCTGATCTCTGTTATTGACAATTTATTGGAGTCTGAAGACATTTTTGAAATTATATTCTCAGAATAAGAGAACAAATCTAGGCTGTCATCCTGTACTTTCTATTGGCTAGGAAGGCGAGGATCATTTGCAGCCCTGTCAATATAGTTCATTTCATTAATGTAGGCCTACAATGCAAATTCAGATCCTAGATCAGTGCTCTTAGTCAGAGAAGCAGGAATACACACATGCCCTGGCCTTTTCTGGATCACTGACTGGGCTTAGATTGATGTCTCACCAGTCGCACTTTTTTCTTCATCCCTGCTGTATGGACAAGAAGAAAGAAGAACATATATCACTATTCCAATGTCAATGTCCTATGAAAACCATGTATCTCCATGTTTTCTATTTTTTGGTTTTCTTTGTCATTGAACAAGCAGAACCTTTACATTGTATGAACATTTCATGACAAATGGACCAGTAAAAATGCTCCTTTACATTAACTTACATTAAATGTTAAGAATGTTTTGTTTTCTGTAAAGTTTTTTATTTTTATTTTGGAGATTCATTGTTTTCAGTGGACAGAGATGATACACAAATGTAGTTACATAATATTCTGTTGTGATTTTCTTACCTGGTGATCTTCTGACAGTTCCTTTTCTCCGAGTGCCACCCTCTGAAAAGAAAATAAATAGAAAACTTTAAGAAGGTTCTTCTTGCAATGGAGACAGTTAAGTTAGAAAATGATGACCACCTGGTTTGGAATGAACTCAGGATGTCACAGATGTCACATGACAGGATTTGCTGCAGGTATAAATAAGCGAGCACACTAGTCAGGAGCAGAGTGTAAAACAGTTACAGGCAAAGGATCCAACTTGACTAATGTCAAAAAGGGCTGATAACAGGGTACTTGGTGAAGAATTGTAGAATCTCGCAAACTGCTAACTTAGTGTGATGTTGTATAGCTGCCTCAAAGAAGGTGTACCAAGAATGGGCATCTCGTACATAGAGTGCCTTCTAACAACATAAGAGTGGTGCCCTGAAGGGCCATTGATGATAGAAGTGAATGACCAATTAACTTGTATAATGAACATAGGAGCAATGAGGAAATTGTCAGGGATCACCATGTCATGTGGCATCTGTAACGCCCTGCGGCATTCCAAACCAGAAGTGGTCATAATATAACAATGAATCTAAAAAAATGACAGTTTACCTTTTTTGAACTAAATTATAAAAATTACACTGTAAAGTTATGTTAAAAAATATTTTAAAAATTCTAAACAATTTCACCGTATTCTACTATTTGGAGGTGCACTAGTAGATCAGTAAGATTGTGTATTAACAATCTCAGTGATCACCTTTTATAGTTTATTTGAGCACAAGGATCACACAAACTAACTACACAGATGTTCAGGGAAGAATCTTAATGAAATGTAACACATTTAAATGCATGTTTGACATATGTAACCAGTTATGCTTGAAAAAAGCTATTCTGTGTTTGTGAAAACAGGAAACGTTCTCACTAGTCTTCACTCTCATGTCTACTAATCAAAGCTGAATTTAGACGGAGACGCAGACAGAGGAGCTATTTTTGACCCGTATGGGCAGGAACAGCTGAACATGGATTGTTAGTTTGTGGTTAAAGAGCAGATAAAACACTGAGATAAAGGAAAATATGATCAGAAGAAAGACTGTTCATTTGTGTTAAAAATGTGCTTTTGTTTACATTGGTAGTTTTGTCTGCAAACTCATGCCTGTTCTTTTAAAATCGTCCCAAACCACAGCTTCACAGAGGAATTATGGTACTCAACAGATTGCTGTATCACTGGACACTGCTCTGCTGCCTCTAGGAATATGCTCTAATGGAAATAATGTATGCGTCGATGTGCATCTGGTCACACTGGAGACACATTTTAGCAAAATGTGTAAAAGACATCCTGCCAATGAATATCTGGATAGAAACCAAATTTTCCAATATGGTCTTGCAATATGCCTGCTCTGCACGCTTTCTCTGCACTAACACACCTAATCCAACAAATTAACTAATTAACAAGCCTTTCTGGATGTGATTTGGGAACAGTATGCTTAATAAAATCATGCAGGCCAGGAGTACTCTAGAACCAAGGTTTAGAGGCACTGATGCATATAAAATATAGAGCGACTTGAAGCCTCTAACGTTTGATTAGTTTGGTGATCCGCTCCGATTCTGCATCAATCAGCTCTGGATTGTCCTTGAAAGATGTGATCTTGGAGAAATCTGGTCCTGTAGTGTTGAAAGAGAAAGATAACCAAGAATGAGGGCCCCATGAATGACTTCATTTAGTCTAGTGTGCATTAATAATATTGTTCAAGACCAATAAATTATTGCATTTTGTTGCTAAAATCTCACCTTCAATGATCTGTGGCTCTGGCCTGGTCACCTTGGTGACAGTGAACCCTGTCCAACATCACAAACAGAAAGAATCAAAATAATTATATGCATATTCATCAAAATAAACATCCCACACCCAAGCAATAAACACAAATTAGGCTAACGGAACCATTCAATAAGTTCAATAATCCAATGTTGTTTGATATGGGCCATACATTCAAGTACTACTGTATTAAAAGGAATTAAACAACATTAACCCCATGAAGACGGCACTCCCATTGGTGGTACGAAATTCCACAAATACACTTATATAACTCTGAGATTTTATCCTAGAAATAAAATGACACATACCCTAGAAACCTTAAAGAATCTAATTTTCAAATATATATATAGCTTGAATCCAAATATTTTTGAGATATTTGTGAGAGGAGCTTAAATAAGCAAAGACACATTTTTCAGAGCAAGTCAGAGAGCTGTGTATTTTTCCCACCAAATGATGCAATCTGTCCTTCATATGATAATTCTGGACATTCCATTGGTGGTTTACTGGTTGTGGAATGTGTGGAATGTGAATCTGAACAAAATACTTCTCACCTGATTCCCACCTATCTCATAAATATTCAATTTAGGAACTACTGAATGAGTCAAACATGTCAGCGCACATTTGTTAAGGTTTAGAAATAAAACCACATACAATTTCTAAAAACTGTAATGGGCAGTGTGTAGCCAACACCTCTGTTTATTCAATTCTGAGCTCAAAAGTGTAGAATGTTTAGAGTGTTTTTTCACAATATTTGTGAATCTAATATATATAAAGTAATATTATAGTTGCAATGAAACCAAAATATAAACATCTAAAATTGTCCATAGCTGTAAAATTTAAACCATAAGTATGACTTATAAGCAAAATAATGGAACGCTGTATTCTTAACTGCAACTCTCCTACAACAAACAACAATATGAAATAAAGGTCACAGACTGTTTTAATTCTTTTAAATTAGTGCCATTTGTTTGTGAATCACATAAATGAAAACATACACATCATTAGAAAACATTGTTTTAATAGAATCTAGTGAGTGTCAGTAGAAGTCACAGCTTATTAACTGTGTTGCCATATCTAACCTCCACTAGCTAATGCCCTCAATGATCTTACTTCAAGCTCTGCAAGTGATTTGAATGTCATGAAATAAATGCTGTTTTCAAAGTTGTGCACTCTCTGGCACTTCAACAATACTGGAAAAAGTTCAGATACTTATAAAGATTAAGTGTTAAGGATGCTTTGCTTGGAGTCAGTTATGTCACTGGTGGACACATTCCCATCTCTCTTTTTCAGAAAGTGTCCAAAGAACAAATTGCTCTTAATATTTCAGTCTGTTAGCTCCAACATGCATGTTTTAAGAAATATACACTTTACTGCAGGTATTGTTCATAAAGCTATTTAGACCCTATGCAAGTTTGTCGTAGCAACTAACAAATATTTAAAACATTTATAAACCATTATTATAAAGTCTAAAGTCATTATACTAGTGAATCTCAAAAAATCTTAATATTACAAAAAGGTTTGCTAATAATTTAATTTAAAAAAGTAAAAGCCATATTTTATATCCATTACACGAAAAGTGACATTTCAAGCCTTTTATGTTGATCAGTATGACTTATAGCTCATGAAAATTCTGAAATCAATACATAAATAGATATTTCATCTACATATTTAATTATATACTCAGACATATTAGAATATTTCTTTTGGAGTTTGAATAAATTACTGTTCAAACAGTATCAACATTAATTAAAGCAAAAAAGGCTTGTAACTTTACATTAAATGAAAAAAAATATATGACAGTTTTTTTAATTAAATGATGAACACAAACTCAAATTTTTTGGAAATGCATTTGTAAATATTTATGTGGGTTTTTGTCTGTTTGTCATGGCAAGCTTATGCAGGTTTCAAGTGACCTTATGTACAGTACCAGTAAAGTGATGCCAATAACTTTAAGATGACTGCTTTAGTTTAGGAACCTTCGGGGAAAACACTGTAGCTCCATTTTGCTGGAGAACAGTTTGTGCCATTGTTAGTGGTCAGTTTCTAACCATGGTGGAACTCTCTCGACCCAACAATAACAAAGAGGTGTAAAAATGCTGACTGTTCTAATAAAACAGATGTGTAATTTAAGTATAGTGTTCTTTTGAGACAAAAGTGAATCCACCATTATATACTCAAACTGTTGTATATAATATATATCCAACTGACAATTGCATGCTTATTCAAATGCAGGTTATAGTGCAATTAATAGCATCTTGGAAAAAATCTGACAATTTCTTATCAGAATAAGAAGAATAGATAGTACGTGCACACTTAATACTTTGAGGTATGAATATTAGCCTCAGGAATACAATTAATCAGTATCTTTTTTCTGGGTTTGCACTTTCTGGGGAACATATTCAGAGCTCAAAAGAAGCTCATTGTTTTAGTGGAGGAGTTGGGGGTGAGGAGGATTTGCTGAAGACATATTTTTCCCATGGCATGTTTAATAGCCTGAGTTAGACTCTTTCTTGCACCAATTTTCCTCAGTTTCCTCCTGTAGAATGTGAATTGGTCACAACCTTCTTTACTATAGCCATGTCTATAACAACATATATCAAGCTTTACAGAGGCAAGTTGTCCAGTTGGATAAATTCAAAACAAATAGTTGCTCGTAGACTGAAGAAAACAAAGCTGCTCTTTTGCACAGCAGGTTATTTCATGACTACAATGACATCAGGCTGATGGACATGAGCCCAAGGGCCATGAACAGACATATGCTTTGGGTTTCACAGTTACATGCATCTACATTCAGCATTAACTTGCATGCTTTAACTCCAAGTTCAAAAATAAGAAGGATGGATTTGTAACCAATTTCTGAAGATAAATTTGGTCTGGACATCTGTTTCTCATACCGCTCTGTTTAAATCTTGTCATGAGCAAGCTAAATGATTCTTTCACTGCCTTGTTTATTTATTTAGAAAAGACATTCATTGTGCTGACAATGAGAACATGAAAATGGAAATGTCCAAGTGTGAAAGAAACAATATTTGTGCATCACAGACCTTCACCCAGAAGTTTAGAATAGTCGTCAAGGTCCCCACCAGATGAGGCACCGTGACCTGATGAGAAAAAAAAAAGAAAAAATGGGTTGATAACTATGCCCAATAAAAGCAGATTTAAGTTTGTTTTGAGCATGCTCTCTCTCTCTCTGAACCTTACTTTCAATGACCCTTGTGACCTTGGTCAATGTGGGCTCTCCTTCAATCACCATCTGCTTCACCACTGGCTTGGATTCAATCACTTTGGTAATCCTAGTGATGGTTGGGTCGATCATAAATGTAGCATTTCCCTCAACAATCACTTTATTTGGTTTGGTTTCAATAATTCGGGTGTATTTGGTGAAGGCTGGATCTGTCTCAATCACCTTGATCTCAGGAACTAAAAAAAAAAAAAAAGATCATTTGTGATTGCATCAATGAATCTTTGGTACACCAGTCATAACAATATAATGACATCCATGTTACTACACACACTGTCCACATTTTCAGCTCTTTTGACAGTAGAGATGCACTTTGTAGTTCTACATTACAGTCTGTAGTCAATCTGTTTCTCTATGTTCTTTATTAGGTTCATTTCACCCTGTTGTTGAAAGGTAAGAACCCCCACAGAACCACCTCAGATCAGGTATTATATGGGTGGTGGATCATTCTCATTACTGCAGTGATAAAGACATGGTGGTGTGTTACTGTGTTGGTATAAGTGGATTGAAGTTTCTAAACACTCTCACAACTACTTTGCTGGTCCAGCTTGTAGATGTAAAGTCAGAGACAGTAGCTCATCTGTTGCTGTTTATCCTCCACTCCTTCACTGATGCTCACAGGACACTCTTGGCTGGATAGTTTTGGTTGGAGGACTATTCTCAGTCCTAATAGACTGACATGTTTAAAATCTCCAGCACTAACACACCACCACCACTACTTCAGTGTCACTGCAGTTTTTATACCCAAATAATACCTGCTCTCTGGTGGTCCTGTGGGGGTCCTAATAATTTAAGAACAGAGTGAAAGGAGGTTAACAAAGTATACAAATAAACAGATGGACTACAGTCTGTAATTGAAGAACTACAAAGTACATCTATATGGTCAGTGGAGCTGATAAAGTGGACAATGAGTGTAAATTGTAGTACAAGGACATGGTTTTAATATTATGGCTGATCAGTAAATATAAAATGGAAAACACCATGTAAAGCACACTTCTATCATATTTGTTTCTGTCTTTTTGGTGTACTGTACTATCAGTGTTATAATAAATTACATTATTATTATTTACTCCATCTATTCAACTAATCTAATGATTACTTGTTAAAAAAATTGAGTTAAAACATATAATGTTCACATTATTCACTATAGATGACTACCAATGTTCTATTCATTATAAACACTTCCAGAACATCCCTGAATACTGTTCAATAGACTGTTTTGGAACAAATCATCACCACCAAAACTGCACAATAGGATTTGTAACTGATGCAGCCATCGGTTTCAGCCACTGAATGCTCTCTAAAGGCAACTGGTAATGGAAGCAGTTGATCTTTCTCCAGCTGTGCAGCAGAAGTCCTGCATCCTGCTTTTGTCTTAACATTTGATGGACATTTTCCAAAAACAATTTAAAGTTTGTATGCTTAGTTGCTGAGTTATCTTCAGATGGGAGATTTTTCTTTCTATAATATCAATCATCTTGACAGCAGATTAGTGAATAAGGGCAACTTGATCAATCTTCTGTGATTGTTCTGCTTGCAATCTCAGTTTAAAGGTCTAGAATAACTGCATCTCATCTTTAAAGCTGTTTTCACATCTACTTTCTTTGCTAAAATTCACAAACCTTGTTTCCAGAAAAGTCTAAAGTTTCTAAAAATGCAATAAAAATGTAAATCTACAATTAGAAAAATTACTTGAACATTTATTTAACAGCCAAAAGCAGAAAGAAAATGTTGAATTCCGTTTCAGTATCAAAAATGTCATTAAATTTGGTACATATGAACAAATGAAGAAATTCATGCTTACAACACACTCAGAAAAAGTTGGGACAGAGGAACTGGGTCACATCACCTTTAGTTTTAATTATCATTTTTAGTTGTTTGGGAATTGATTATATTAATAGTTGCAGTTTTGCAAGTGTAATTTTTGCCCATTCTTGTTGTAAACAAGACTTGATACTCAACAGTCCATGGTCATGTCTGATTCTGTAACATAGACAGTAGCATATGTCTTTCCAAAATAAATACCAGTCTTAAATACCAATTTAAGGCTTGGCAATATATGCAGATCACCTATGTGGCACTGATCCACCCCTATGCTATCACAGATGCTGTTTTTTCACTTTTGTTTAGTAACAGTCTGGATAGTCTTTTTCATCTTTGGCATGTGAATGAATGAATTAATGAAAGTTGCACTTATATAGCACCTTTCTCAAACCCAAGTATGCTTTACAATTAAAAAATCAATTTACAAACTTAGAATTCTACTAGGGGGATCACCCAAGACACCCAAGTGCCAAACCATGTCTGGAAATACACATACATTCATACACGCACACCAGGGTCATTTAAGGGTAGCCAATTCACCTAATCTACATGTTCTTGGACTGTAGATGCTAATATCCATTTTCCCCAAAAACAATCTGAACACATTTTCCTTTCCTGATCCATCTCAGATGACTTTGGGCACAGAGAACTCACCACATTTCTGTGCAAAATTAATATAGGGCTTCCTCTTTGCAAAATATAGATTCAGGTTGCATTTCTTGATGCAGTGGTCATTTGTGTTAACCTGCTGGGGTCTCTGGGATATTAACAAAATTCTGCAAAAACACTTATATAACTGCAAGATTTTATCCTAGAAACTAAACTAAACATACCCCAGAAACCTTAAAGGGTCTACTTTTAAATGTATAGTTTGAATCAAAATATATTTTTAGATATTTGTGAGAGAAGCTTAAATAAGCAAAGAACACATTTTTCACCAGGAGTCAAAAAGCTGCACTTTTTTCCCGCCCACTCATGCAATTTGTCATTCATATAATGACACAGCAATTCTGAACACTCCATTGGAGGATCAATGCATGTGAAATGTGTGAAAAAACATATTGTCTCTCTAAACATAACTCACATGAACAAAGAGAATTCAACTGAGTGTTCACACCTATGTCATAAATATTCAATGTAGTAGCTGCAACAGCTGTCAACAGTGTCTTTTCTTAAGCTTTAGAAATAAAACCTGCATACAATTTCTAAAAACTGTAATGACCAGTGTCAAGCCACTATATATATTTACAAGTTATGAGCTCAAATGTCTTGGATAGAAATGTTTTAAGTCTGTTTTTATAGTATATCAGCACATCTGAAAATAGGTTTAGAGCAGATTTAATGAAAACATAGATTTATGACATTTTTATTGTTTTTACTGTTTTGACACTGTTGTTGCTTGTTTGTGTGGTTATGTCCATCACAGTAGCATGACAGTTTCTCAAACAGAAGAGTGTTAAAACATTTTCAGACTTATTTTTTTAGTGTTTTGCAGGCATCAATTTCTACATTTGTTTATATTTAACAAACAGACTTAGGTTCATCATTGAAACCACTGAACATCCTTATTGCCCCTTTGTCTTTTAAATAAAGGTTCAAGGGAGTCAACAAATTACAGATTTCAGTTTTTAATGCATTTTTAGAAACTGTCTCCATGTTTATAGAAACTGGGTTTGTACCAGAGTTTAGGTTTTCATTTGGTTCATCTGGCATAAGAGTTGCTCTGATGTGTCAGAAATTTGAACTGATTTCATATTTGCCTCCAAAATCCAGGTGTACCTCTCAAATATGTGTATCACATGGAACATTAATAGTCATTATAAGCACATGTGCTTCAAATAGTCAAACACTGAAATGAGCAAATTATGAGGACAGTATACTGCAGATGTAAACTGTATGGGTGGAGTGTTCAAACCCATCAAAACAGACTGAATTAAAGACTTTTGTCTGGTCTGCAAAGCAGGAAGATGTGAAAGTCCCTTAAATGAGTCATTACTAAACATAGCACCAGAGTATGCTGTGCCATGCACATTTTAACTTATTTGAAAAGATTCTGGGAGCAAAAGTGTTTGGGAAGAGAGCAAATGTGTACTGCAGGGAAACTGTGCTTGAAATGATGATTTTAAGTCATTTTTGAGCTCAACCCCCACTTTTTCAATTAAACTGTTCCCTGCTGTGTATTGCCAAGTTTCTGACAAGATCTTGAATCAAATGAAAAGAAAAAAAAACATGATTTGAGTTTAATCACTGACCTGCACCCTGCTGAACTTTGGGATAATGATACAATGTCTCAGCTGGTAGTCTTAGCACCACACTGAGGGGTAAGTCCTCTGTCATTCTCATTACACCATCAACATTCTGCAGGGTTTTATCTACCCAACAGCTTCCTGACCAGATGCCAGAGACGACTTAAGCCAAAGGCAGGCCTTTGCCAGCCAAACAAAGCCTACTCTATTTAGCTCTTTCACCCTGGCTCTTTGTGGCTAATCAATCAATTCAATACCACTAGGGGGGCAGAGTTCATATCCCCATTGTCAACTGGAGCATTGTGACTGCACAAACACATGTACGTGACTAAACGCCTGTTTAAAGAAAGGTATAACAGAGTGACCAGGTTACACATTGACAGTCACAATGAAGCATCTTGAGTGGTGAGGAAATGCCTGAGAGTAATAAAGTCATGCAGGTGACATGACAACAACCCAATGCCTGTGAGTACATGCCTTTCAAGCCTAGCCATGAAGAATAGCTGCATTACCTGATTCAACAATGTGTGTAGTGATGGTTCTTTCTGTAAAAAAGGAAAGTGACATTCAATACACAAGTGTGTATAATCCATTATAGAAAGTCAGCATTTATATGGCATGTGGAACATCTGTTCATAATGGATTTAAGCCCCAGTTAGGATCTGCCAAATAGTGCCACAACTGTTCAGCAAGTAGCAATGAATTTGCTACCAGAGAGCAGAGAAAGGATAATTGTATGTTGTGATGTTTTTGAGGTATCATCCTCATTGCAGAATCAAAAGTGGCATGCCAACTACAAAGACTTTACAAAAGAATATCAATCAGTTATGATGGAAGAGTGTCACTAGAATGTGTGTGCATCCTTTAAAATGTTCTGTATCTGCATTTTGATCAGAAATGTGATAAGATCTCCATCAAGTCCTAAAACTAGATAATAGAATGCAATTAAATAAATAGCATTCATATAAAATAATCAGACATTATATCTCTTTGTAGGAAAAAAATAAGCTTATGCTTTTAGTAACTGGAGTGACCTCTTATAGCATTTATCACTTCAATTAAATGCACATCCAGATTTTGGGGGGTTGGGGGAATTTTCAGTATTTCTGGGTTAATGCTGAATTTCTTTTGCTTTATCCATTTTTTCTAGGTTTTCTTGTGTGCTTAGGATTACGACTCACATACAGTTAGACTCACAATCTGTTGAATTTGCTTGTAGAATTCATAATTAATTTGTCAATCAATATTGGCAGGTCATCATGGTCTTGAGACAGCAAACAATCCCAATTTGTGATACTGCCACCCCTATGTTTCACAGATGGGATGAGGTTGGAATGTTGGAATACAGTGTTTGGCTTTCACCAAACATTAGGTTTTTTCATTTAAACGAGAAAGCTCTTTTGTCTACAGAATATATTTTTTTCAGTGAGCTTCTGTCTTGTGTTCCTGAGCCAAATTGAAATGGCCAACATTCTTTTGCATCCTTCCTCCTTGCTGCTCTGCCTTTCATGCCATTTGTGTTTGCCTGATGATGGACTCAAGACATTACTCAGTGCAAACATTGCCTGGAGGTTCTTAGATGTTAAACTTTTTGAGTTCTCAGAATATTACTCACCCTACACTTGGACTGACTGTACATACACTTCATTCATTTATATGAAAGGCCTTACAGTAGATTTGGTGGAGGCCACACACTATAGAAACACATTTTGTTCTTGCAACAGGGAAGGACCTGCTAAACTCACACCAGAAGTATCATTTTTCCAACAAATGTTGGATCACTTTGCTCAATGCATAACTGACAAAGGTAGTTTGTTGTGTTTTGTTTAATTAGCTTCTTTTCATGTATGTTTAGGTTCACAGATGTTTTAGAGCCACTGGAATAGATTAATGGTGCTGGAGTGATACAGAACTCACTAACGAAGGTGAGGGGGATCTCTTTGTAGGTGAATCCGGATACAAACTATGAAAGAAAAACAATTAAATAAACCAACAGAGTAAATAAAAAACAACATGGCAGAAACATTGGGAAATGAATAACACACATGCTTATGATACCTTGATCTGGATATACTTGATAATCCTCTTCAGGAGAAGCAGTAGATCTTCACGGCCTACTGGCAAATCTGTCAATAAGAGGAAAACTTTTAGTATTGCATAAACATTTTATTTGTCCCTACACTGAGTGAAACCAGAAAGCCATTCAAATAACTTGGGAAACATGACTGGTGAGAACAAAAACTGGCAAACATACATGCAGCTAGACAGCTGCAGTTTTATACAGTAGGACTAAACAACAGATGACGGCTTTCATTTAACACTGTGAAATAACCATATCTGGCCAAGTAAAGTTCACCCACCTGCAGGATAGAGCAGTGTCTTTACCACATGAACCACTCCATTGGATGCCATGAGATCTTTGCTTGGAACATCCACTGAATTCACTTGGATGGACTTGTTGACCTGAACAAATAAAACATATAAAATCACATTTCCCATAATAATGTGATGCAGACAAGATTAACATTATAGGGAATAAGTATTAAAAACACAGAACATTTCTCCTTAATTACACTTAAAATACAGTACAGTTGATTGACTTTGAAATAGAGCTGGTCGATATGGCCAAAAATTTTATCACGATAAATCTTTTTTTTTTATTGATCAATATCGATAATTATCACAATTTTAAATTTTCTAACACTGTCATAGTTTTTAAATAACATCTTACTAAAGACATCAGACTAAATACATTAAATGTTACTATTTAAAATATTAAAATGTTTATTATCAGGACATAATATACAGGGACACAATGCAAATTACAGAAGAGGTAAAACTTCTAACAAACAAATATCTAACTAAATTAAAAAAAAATAAAAATTAAATAACAAAATATACTACTCTGTTATATGTCCTGCAAAGAAGAAAATATAACAATGTAACAAAATAAATTAACAAGATAAAAAACACATTCCTACTGCGAAGTTCTAAACCTTTTAACAATTAACATATTAGCAAGCCTTTGACCTCTGACGTATTTCCTGTTGTACTTATGCAGCGAGCACAAACTTCAGAATCGAGCAGAAAAGTGAGAGGCAAGCAGAGACAGATGTGCATGTGCAGCAGCAAGAAACGAGCAGTGTGACTTATGTGCACTTGCTGTGCAAAGACGCAGATATTGTCTCTCAGCTCAAGGTATCATTGTTTGCTCGTTTCTCCACGCACCTCACAGCTTTTTCATAATAAAGACAGTGATCTCACTCCATAGACCTTTCTGTGGAACAATGTCATCGACAGCAGATGACTCACCTTCATCTGTTTTTATTGTTAGGGCTTTATTTACTACAAATCTTCCCATAGCTTGCTACTGTTTAAATGTGATCCTACAACGGAGCATGCAGTTCAGTGTGCAGTCTGACAGTGTGCTGCGTGATTAGGGTGTAATCGGTGTCAAGCTGCTTAGACATGAAATGGAAACAAAAATCAAACTGTATTGTCCAAGCTTATCATCGTCATTGAGGGAAAAATTATTGTGAAACAAATCGAGATCATTTTTATCGCCCAGCACTACTTTGAAATCATGATCTTATGATATGAAAATGATACATGTTTTTTTTTCTCTTTACTGTACAGTGGTAACCTTACTTACGAGTTTAATCCGTGCAGGAGCCGAGCTCGTTAGCTGGTTTGCTCGTTAGCTGGTTTGCTCGTTAGCTGGTTTGCTCGTTAGCTGGATGCATTTTCCCCATAAGAATACATGTAAAACTGATTAATCCGTGTCAGCCAATATCCGAGATCTCGACTCGTTACCTGGAATACTCGTTAGTAGGGATGCTCGTAAGTAGGGGTACCACTGTAATTCACTCTTTACTGTGTTATATGAAGAAAGATACTGACCTGGCACTGAGCAGTACAAGAGGCACCCAGTACCAATCAGCATCATCTGTCATGAAGTTTACATTTGACATATATGACAAAAACATTCTTTATAAATGTTATGTAGGTTTAAGTCAAATAGCCTTATGAGCAGAATATATAAGTTTATATACATAATAGCAGTGAGCCATTATTGCATCACTGTCATAAGAAAACATTTTATTTCACCATTAAAATAGGCCTTATGGACATATCATATTAGGACGTGTCAACATAATGAAGTGAAGATAAAGTTACAATTTTGCAGAAATATGGTTTCTTCCAACAGCATCAATTTGTAATTTTATCCTTAAAAATGGTCTATAGGGTAATACAAAAATTACATTGCAAATCAAATGTCAGAGCACTCCATCCTTTTCTTGTCCTCTGTACTCATTCTCAAGGACCTTTTTCTTTGCTTTGGGTTGCAGTTAAGCCTCCTCAGTTACAGTAAGGAATTGCCAGAGAAAAGATTAAAAAAGCCATTGTTCCTAGAGTTGGACAGACATCTGAAGGACAGAGGGGCTTCTGGGGGTTGACACATGATGGGAATTTGAGTGATGATAGCTAATCTGAAGGAAGCCAGATTGTTATCAGTGTGGACCACCTCCACATGAGCATGTACATGCACATGCATGCATACACATACACAGGCTTTGAGGTTGGAGATAAGTAATAGAATTAATGGGGAGCTCATATTACAGCCTAAAGCAGAAAAGGAAAGACGATAAGAATGATAAATAAGACTTATTGTTGAAGAGAATAGACCTTGTATGGTGAATTATAAAAGGCTACTGTTCATCATTCCTTCATTAAAATGAGATTCAGAAACCACAGTATCAGAAGGAGTGGAGGCTTTTTGGTATCTGTTGTCAAGGCTCCCAATGGGATAGGTCAGAGTTTTGTGCAAGGGCTTCAGAAAGGATACACTTCAGGAAATGTGACCCAGACTTAATTACATTTCTGGAGACAAGAATTTCCTCTCTTATATTAACAAAACTTTATTTCTGGCTCAAACCTTCACGTCATTCTAATCACTATTCAGCAAACAGGGCAAGTGAAACACCTGAATGTCTATGAGTGTGAAATATACTTCTGGAAAATGGTGTCTGAGATCATTAATGATCTAATAATATAATTATTGTTAGTGTATAAGGGACATTCTGGTGTTTATGCTGGATGTATCAATGGTTTGTTTTGTAAGCAATTATGAGTGTAAAATAAAGTATTGTCCTCTTATGCATCCCATTAAAGTCCAGTTCATGTGTTGTAGAAGACATTATGACTTGCCATGAACTAGAAATATAGTGTAAATGAAAGCTATGAGCTGCAATGTTACACAACATATTGAAAAACACCTCAGAAAAAGGAGTGTTGATCTGACTGTCATAAATAGGAAGGAATATGATCCCTCCTCTAACTTATGACTGCTGTGAATAACAGCCCAGTTGGTGTATGAAGTTGCTGCCTAACATAAGTCATGTGTGATAAAACACATCAACAAGCCTGTGAGAGTGTATTTAAAACCTGGATGTGGTTTGTTGGATTGTATTTCCCAAAAGCAACTGAGCAAAGTAGGTGACATTGACTATTAGTGTTTGTTAGCATTGTGGTTCCATTTCTAAATGAAAGATAAAAATTTGGACTCCAAACAGAAAGTCACAGTCTTGGCTGATAAATTATATCTGGGTTAAGTGGAACTGAAATACCACAGGGCATCTTCAAAGGTCTTGTGGAGTCCATGCTTTGGGGATTTTGGGACTGTTTTGGTGTCACATGAATAACCAGCAGCATATTAGGCAGGTGGTCATAATGTGGCTCATTCATGTATGATATAATTTTTTTGTAGTAACCATTCCAGCATAATGATGTCTCAGAAGTGAAGGAACTATTTTAATGAGACCTTAATTAAGATCTAAATGCAGTGTGAGTGGTTCAATAGAGGTTTTGGTGAGGTATTTTGACCAAAACTATGATGTTTTAGGGTCACTCTTAAAAAATGAAAACAGTTGACTTTGAGAAAAAAGTTGTAATATTTTTACAATAAAGTCATATTACGAGAATAAAGTCATTTAAGAATATTACAACTTTATTCTCAAAATATTATGATTTAATTCTGAAAATATTATGACTTTATTCTCAAAATATTGACTTTATTCTCAAAATATTACGACTTTATTCTCGCATTTAACCGACTTTATTATCACAATCTAATGACTTTATTCTATTCTAAAATGTACTCACAGACAGCACTTGAAGGTTGTTGCCTTGGATGGACTTGAGTAGGTTGGTCACTCCACTCTCTAATCCCCCATTGATGAAGATGCCATTGCTAAAATGGTAGAGCAGGATAGTCCTCAGAGCACTGATATCACCTGAAAAAAAGTATGGGATAAAAAGAAAGCAGCTTTTTTACATTTTTGTAGACACACCAATATTTGACTGTAAATAGCCCACTTTAAGTAGATGTAAGAGTGCTTTGATTTCATACACTACTGGTGAAAAGTTTTAGAAAGTTTCTGTTATGTGCCAAATTGGTCAGAGGTTCATCCTACAGCAAGATAACTGTCCAAAGCATAAGTGCAAGCTGTGGCAGAACTACCTCAGGAAAAAAAAACAAGATGGTCAACTTGAAAACATGGAGCGGCAGCACAGTCTCCAGACTTAAACCCCATCCAACTGATTTGGGATGATTTTGACAGAGGAGTGAAAGGAAAGCAAACCTACAAGTGCTAACATTTATGTGAATATCTGCAGCAGATTTGTGAAGAACTGACTAAAGAATATTTTATGTCTATTGTAGAAAGAATGCCACGAATGTGTTCAGCTGTTATATCTGACAAATGTGCTACTTTAATGAGTCCAAAGTTTAGATACATTTTGGTCTATAAATTGATTCCAAGAGTTCTTATTTAACTCCTATGCTTTAATTTCAGAGTGCAAAGAGACATTAAACTCAATTGATAAAATTTGCAAAATTGGGGTGTTCTAAAAAGTTTATCTGGTACTGTATATTATGAAACATAATATGAGAAAAATTGTCATGAGCAATTAGTTAATCTTGAATTATATTTTGCTTTCAAGACGGATGTACATTTTCTGGTTGTTTTAATGTTAAAAATGGTCAAAACTTTATGAAATCTAAGACAGAGTCTTCCATTTCACAGAAGAAATTGTACATGCAGGAAATTAATAGTCATTAAATTCTTTTAATAATAATATTTTTTTTGTTACAAACCCAAAAGTGTTATCAATTGATTTTGGGGGCTGAATTTCTCTTTTTCAATGGAGTACAAGGAAAATTAGGAGGGATAAAGACAATAAAAGAGGTTTACTGGTGAGAAGAGTCATGTCCTCCTCTGTCAGGCCATCAAAGGCGTCGTCAGTTGGGGCGAAAACTGTATACCCTCCATCCTGCTTCAGCAAATCCATCAACCCAGCACTCTCAATCAGAGACAGGAACATTCTGAAATATTACAGTCAACACTTTTCCTTAATGTCATTTTTTATTTTAAAGGAATGCTGCAGTAAATAGCTAATTTACACATCAGCTTACCCAATCGTAGGTGATCAAATAAGACAGGTTCCTAATTTTTGCATCTTTGGAATTGGAACTATGAAGCTAATGTTGCTTACAAGGACTATAACTCAATAGTCACCCAAAATACCCCAATTGATTTAATCAAAAATACAACTTGTCATTGTGGTTTAGGACAGTCTGTCTTAGGGTTACAATAGGAATTAAACTATTAATAACAGAAAAAAAATGTACCATGCAACTGTAAACTATGGAAGGCCAAACGCGCTGCAGATTCACAAACGCGCTGCAGATACAGAAAACACTTTCATCAAAATGAAGACATGGGCAGTAAATTTAAGAAATACGCTGCAGATTCACAAAACAACTGAAAGTTCACAAACGCGCTGCAAAACTATTCACAACACAAAAGAAGTGTTTCCAGGTGACACTTAAAGGATGTGGGACCATGCCATATGTAAACAGAACCTTGCTGAGCCACACAGCATCTCTTATGAGAAGCAAGTTTAGTTATATTCATTTATATACATACATACATACATATATGCTGCCGCGGCTCGGCAAATTTCTGTTTACATATGGCATAGCTGTGTATGGTCCCACGTCCTTTAAGTGTCATCTGGAAACACTTCCATTGTGTTATGAACGGTATTGCAGTCCGTTTGTGAACTTGTATTTGTTTTGTGAATCTGCAGCATATTTCTTAAATTTAGTGCCATTGTTATCATTTTGATGAAAGTGTTTTCTGTATTTGCAGCACGTTTGTGAATTTGCAGCGCGTTTGTGAAACTGCAGTGCTTTGGGTCTTCTCAGACACTGTAGTAAACTGTGGCAGCAACAAGTCTGATGTAAAGTACTGAGTTAGTGGACTGATCTCAGATCAGATCCCTCTTCATTTATGATCAGTCATGGTCAATAGCTTTGATTCTAAGTGAGCACTGCCACCACTGAAGCATTCAGTTACACTGTGACTTTCTGTTTATAGTTTGTTTATAGTTCACTGAAAGTCATGCTTTACATTAAACCACATTGATGTGACAAGCATGTGTCAGCTTAATTAAGGTCTGGATGTGGTTAGAGCAGGTTTAAAGATGGGTGAGTTGTGGTGCCCTACTGAAATGATTAAGTCTTGAGATTTTTGACTGCAAACGTGTCTTGGCTGATCAACTATTCCAAAATATTGCTTGAAGGAGCATAGAAAAGAAGAATAAGAAGCTCTTGTTATTACGTGTTTTGTAGTTTTTTTATATTTAACTACATCTATCTGCTTCCAATGTTAAAACACATAAAGCTCAGGCAGGAGGAAAGGCCAAGTTGGCATCAAAATAACAACACAGTAGCTCAGAGTTAATCAGCAGTGTTTAAATAGACATTTTATGCCACATATATCAGTCCTATAGCTTGTTTGAATGCAATGTTGGCCTACAGTGTCCCTATTATGAAAAACAAGCTAAAATAGCTTTTTGAGCATTTTTATTCCAAAATGTATTGCTATCTGCTCATTTGAATCATTTCCTGCCCTTAATTCCATAACATCTGGTAGTCATTTTGCTGTATATACATATAACAGGTCCTGCAGTGAAAACAGTCCTGTATTTGTGTAAACTTACGTGAAGCGTCCGTCTGCCTCCAGCAGTTCATATATGGTGGTCTTGGGTGGTTTGATCAAAGATGTCAGCACATGGAGAGCACCATTGCTTCCCTCTTTACTACCTCTGATCATGCAGGCATTCTCAATGCACACAGCCTGGCACACACACACACACACACACATACACACACACACACACACAAACACATGCACATGTTTGTGAGTACATTGATGTTGGACATTAAACATGGAGAATGAGATGATGGATGGTGTAGACAGGCCTCTTGGATAATTTCCAGTGATTTGATGAATAACAGGGAATGGAAAGGAGGAAGGAAAGAAGGCTCAACACAAGCAAATTTTGCACAGTCAGAGTTAAACCAAACAATGGATTATGCACAGAGGCCAAGACATCATCAGTGGAGTATTTAAAAAGCAATTGTTTGCACCCCTTGAGAAAGTGGTTACCATCATTCACACTTTATAAGCCTTTGAACATGAACAGTTTGCCTCTTGTTTTCCCACTTTTCTCCTTCTTTAATACAGAAACACACACACACACACACACACACTAACCGTGCGGTAGACAAAGACCCTGAGGAAGTTCCCTCCCAATGTCTCCAGCAGTTGTCCGCTGTAAAGATCACTCAGAGTAACCTTGAGCTTCAGGATGTGGTTTTCCAGAATAATCTTCAGCAGACTCTGGTCCATCGACATCACGTTTTCTACACACACAGGGGACTACATCAGAAAAATGACCTGGGAGCAGATAGAGTGATCTTTTTCAAATGGTCAATGACCATTTTTTACTTTTTTTCTCAGATGTCACTGTCCATTCTGTTTTTTTAACACAAAGAAGTCAAATAAACTTTCTTGGTGATTGAACATGTTATACATGATTAAAGGTTCAGATGGATCAGCCTGTGTTGCTTTTACACAGTCAAACTAAATGACAAGTGCTGAGTGCAAAGTTGTGTTCTGTAGAAAAACTAAACATTGTTGGTGTAATCAACAAAGCAGTGACATTAAATGAGAAAATGTTAACATTAAAACTCCTTTTATAAGATTAGACATGGTGTTGTGCACCTTTTTAGATATAGTGTCATACAATGTCACATTTTGCATCACTGAAAGTTTATATTGTCAGTTTAAGTTCATCAGAGGAGTTGATGCTGAACAGTATATGATCTGGTGTAATAACACCACAGTGTCTGACAACAGAAAGCTGAGAATCTGATT
>BRDA01027807.1:0-18657 GCA_036984385.1 Crenuchus spilurus | reverse complement strand
TGCACATTCAGCTACTTCCTTCACACTCTGACCTTTAACCCCCAAATACAGTCACTCCTTTATCATTAACATCTGAGACATTCACTGCACTGTACTCTTCTACATCTCACACACCCTGCAGGTATTTATAGCCTCATCATCCTCATATAGCGCCATCTGCAGCAGCCTGAAATACTACCACCTTAAACACACACTCTTCTTTTTTTCTTCAGGGAGCTTAATGTCCTTAATCACAGCTTCACAGTAGGGTTGGATGCTAGAATTTAGGAAATGTAAACAGAATGGAAGTGTGTTCATGTCTAAATGTCATTTTCTAGAGCTTTGCTACAATACTGTTAGTTCTAATTCTGGTCACAGTACCACAACTTGATTTTGGTACCAAGTGTCGTATCATAATACTCTATACCAAATCAGTATTCTACTGAATTCTACTATTCTACTATTAAACAAAAAACACTCATCATTGTCTAATATTAAATGTTTATTTATTTATGATACTGCCACATTTCTTCACAGACTTTTTTAAAGTCTTAAATTCTGAAGGAAGTTGCTGTAATCTGTACAGAACTCTTCAGTAAAATACACTAAAATACAGTCAAATATGGTGTGAAATTGAAGCTCATGTATAGGGCTAAAATGATTATTCGAATAAATCAAATAATTTTATTACAAAAATGTTTGAATCTTTGAGCTAATAAAAGTGTTGAGTTTGAATAAAAACCTTTTCTGAGGAATAGCAGCCAACTGCTTGTTTATTTTAAGAGGCCTTTTGTTACATAACACTACTGATATAGTTACTTAAAAACACAAAATTATGATTTATCCAATTAATCGGTGAAAAAAGACAGAATATTCTATTACAAAAATATTTGATAGTTGCAGCCCTACTCATGTATGTTAGAAAGTATTAAAAGTAAAATACAAGACAAAAATAACAATATTTGGCTAATTTTCTTGTAACTGGAATCAAATAAATTAATTAATTGTAATCCTAGATCCTGCTAATCTCTTTTAAAAATATGGCTCTTCAAGGGTTCTTTAGTAAAAATATACAGAACCATGAACACTCAAAGAAACCATTGCATGACTAAAGGGTTCTTCAGATGAATGTGTTGTAAATGTTTCTATAAAGCAGATTTTAGGAAAAAGGTTCTGTGCATCATTAAAAAGGGTTCTGCTATTACCAACAGCAGAACCCTTTCTGAGGCTCTACAGAACCTTTTTTCGTAAAGTATTCTATATAGAACCACCTACACATTCTTTATCACTCGGAAGAAGCTTATAGTCATGCAAATGGTTCTCTTGAGTGTTCATGGTTGTATTTAAAACCATTTTCAATACTAAAGAACCAACGTTTTTAAAGAGTGCAAGAGTGTACACAAACCAGACACACTGTTGCTTTAATCCAAACATACACAGCTTCAATAACACACATGGCCTCAAATAATACCAGTTGGACAAGCCAGGCCCCCCCCACACACACACACACACACACACACACACACACACACACACACACACCATTCTCTGTGTGAAAATGAGGGCTTATTATAGCAGCCACCTGGTTGGAGAACAACCAGCAGAGCGCAGCCTTCAAGCTCTGTTTCCCACCCATGCAACACAGAGCCGGGCCAATAATTACTAGAGACAAGGACATTCTGCATTTATATTCCTCTAAACCAGCACCCAGCACCACGTCCTGCCCCCCACTGTGCCACCCCTACGCCAGCCCCTAATACCAACTCACTCTGCTGTCCTGAGT
Organism: Crenuchus spilurus; assembly: GCA_036984385.1. NCBI lineage: Eukaryota > Metazoa > Chordata > Actinopteri > Characiformes > Crenuchidae > Crenuchus > Crenuchus spilurus. Next base: position 16,895 of record BRDA01027807.1, on the reverse strand, counting down.
CTCACCTACACAAACACCATCACAACAGAAATACCATTAAAATACCTGTGTAATGTGTTACAGGATGCAGTTTAATCACATTACAGCACAGACTGATACAGACAGTTCAGTGATGAAACTGAACATTCATTTACAAACATAACAGGCCTGTAACTGTAAGATCTTCTGAAAAAGAGAGTCTGATAAAGACTGAACCTGTGAATGTAGAACTGGACCTGCTGTACATCAATCAACACATGAAGCAATGAATGCATGAATGAATGAATGAATGAAGAAATGAAGGAATGAAGGAAGGAAGGAAGAAATGAAGGAAGGAATGAACGAACGAATGAAAAAAGGAAAGATAAAAATAAACTAGAAAGAAAGAAACAAACAAAGACAGAAAGAGAAAGAAACAAAGAAAGAGAAAAAAACAAATAAAGAAACAGAGAAAAACAAACAGAAAAAGAAAAAAGAGAACAAAGACAAAGAGAAAGAAACTAAGAGAGAGAAAGAAACAAATTAAGAAAAAAGAAATTAAAGAAACAAGAAGAAAGAATGAATGAAGGAAAGAAAGTGAAAAAAAAACAAGTACAAAGTCCAGTGCTCTGTATGTTATGATACATTACAGCGTATCTACAGTAGAGCACAGTACTCTGTATATTATGATACATTACAGCGTATCTACAGTACAGTACTCTGTATGTTATGATACATTACAGCGTATCTACAGTACAGTACTCTGTATGTTATGATACATTACAGTGTATCGACAGTAGAGTACAGTACTCTGTATGTTATGATACATTACAGTGTATCTACAGTAGAGTACAGATCTCTGTATGTTATGACACACTACAGCATATCTACAGTAGAGTACAGTTCTCTGTATATTACGATACATTACAGCATATCTACAGTAGAGTACAGTACTCTGTATGTTATGATACATTAGTGTATCTACAGTAGAGTACAGTGCTCTGTATATTATGATTACAGCATATCTACAGTAGAGTACAGTACTCTGTATATTATGATTACAGCATATCTACAGTAGAGTACAGTGCTCTGTATATTATGATTACAGCATATCTACAGTAGAGTACAGTGCTCTGTATATTATGATTACAGCATATCTACAGTAGAGTACAGTACTCTGTATGTTATGATACATTACAGTGTATCTACAGTAGAGTACAGTGCTCTGTATGTTATGATACATTACAGCGTATCTACAGTACAGCACAGTACTCTGTATATTATGATACATTACAGCGTATCTACAGTACAGTACTCTGTATGTTATGATACATTACAGCGTATCTACAGTACAGTACTCTGTATGTTATGATACATTACAGTGTATCTACAGTAGAGTACGGTTCTCTGTATGTTATGATACATTACAACATATCTACAGTAGAGTACAGTACTCTGTATATTATGATACATTAAAGAGTATCTACAGTACAGTACTCTGTATGTTATGATACATTACAGCGTATCTACAGTACAGTACTCTGTATGTTATGATAGATTACAGCGTATCTACAGTAGAGTACAGTACTCTGTATGTTATGATACATTACAGTGTATCTACAGTAGAGTACAGTACTCTGTATGTTATGATACATTACAGTGTATCTACAGTAGAGTACAGTACTCTGTATGTTATGATATATTAGTGTATCTACAGTAGAGTACAGTGCACTGTGTATTATATGTTTCAGACACAGGCACCCAGTATAAAGAACAAATGACAACTGATCCCAGAATTCCTTGAGGGGCTTCCTTCCTAGAGAGAGATCATCTTCTTAAGAGTGAGGTAAGATGCCACATTGCAAAACTGTCATATGCCTGTTAATGACAGAATTCACTTCTGAGTGTGTTGGGTGTCTGTATTATTCTAAAGAAGCTAAAATAATAAACATATGTTTGAGTTTTACAGTAAATTGATGGGAGGACCTTTAAGCATGTTGAAAACATTTCACTACATTGTCTTCCGTAGTTTCACTCAAAGTCACACTATGGAGTGTATACACCTGAACCTGAGCTTCATGCTTTAGGCCATAGGGGATATGTTCTGACACTGACTCACTGCTTTATCTAAGGCTCTCTAGTCTAGTTGCTTTAGATGGAATCCCTAACACTTACCTCCTAAAGTAGTCATAAACACATTCACTGCTGTGATTTCCAGTTCAGGATTGTTAAAGGTGACCATTTCCATAAGTCAATCTTGTCTACAGGGGGTCTCAATGAAAGTTTTGTTTAAAATCCTAAAGTTTTAATATCAGCCCATTTTATCAGCCTTTCTAAACAGTTCTGCTGAGAAAGGCTAGGTTGACTGTCTATTCTTGCTCAGAAGAGGTACTAGCCAATGAGAATTAAGCTCTGTCATCATCACAGTCTCTCCAGTTCACAACAACTGGACTCCCCACCACTATCTCCAGTCACACATAAGAGCAAAACATAAACCCAAATTCAGCATCTAAACCAGATTACAACTGTATCAGTGTTATAAACATGTAACACCAACACAACAACACTAACTAGCACTAGTCAGACAGTGATCAGTTCACTCAGAACTTCTACTGAATCTAACATCAGCACTAATCACCAAGCTGAAGTTAACTTATTTACATTTACTACCAGCCAGAGGAGCCGACAAATCATTTAAGGTGGAACGGGACATTTCTTAGACTAATGAATGTAACTGCTGCCCCATTTAAGGTGGATCAGGGCATTAAAATTAAGTTAGTTTTTATTGTAATGCAGAAATCAGCAGAAATACTTACCGTATATTCTCCTTGACTGTATTACCACTGACAGTATTAATCCCTCTTTTAGGAAGAATTTGGTTTTTACAGCCCTCAGTTGTTCTGACTCAGTTCATAAAAGCACTCAAACACAAAGTGGTTACCACACACATACAGGTTCTGTTCTCTCTCAGCCTCACAAACACTCAATGAAGAAACTTGCAAGCTGTAGGTGGACCTACACAGATGGGGGCAGAGTTATTCCTAATGATCTCATTTTGCGCAATACATGAGCCCAATTATGGTGAAACTCATGTTACCTAGATCACCCTTATTTAACATATTATGGTCTGGATGCATAATTTATTATCCAGCAGCCTGATACATAATCAAACCCCTTAAGTCATCTTCATCTGGGTCTTCCCACTGAAACTTTAGCTCCTCCCTGGCATCCATTATTGTGGTCATTTTTGCCTTTTAGCCCTTGTTTTCTCTTATGCAACCACCACATACCTAAACTGCAATACTGTGCTTGGTTCCCATTTCATCCGGTTTCAACTGTTTGGCCATTTCTGGTTAAGAGTTGCCAAGCCTGTCTGTCTGTTTTGTCTCTCTGTCTGTCTGTGTGCTGACACCTGCCACAAGCAGCTTCTGGCACTGGCTATGATTTCTAGGACATCTAGTAAAAGAGTTGTGCCCATATCTTCCTTCCTCAGGCTGTCAAATAACACCACACTACCATACAGCTCATGCAATACTCAGACCTCATGTACAGGAAGTTTCTGAGGACACACACTAGGGAGCAGTGAGCACACTTGCCCTGAGGGTACTGACCGCTACACCAGTGAACTATTTTATGAGTATTTATTATTTTATTATGTACGTGTGGATGCACTATATCAATGCTTTAATAATAAATACAGACTGACCTGCAAAATGCAGAACAATTGTAACTGCTGCACCATTTATGGTGGAACGAGAAACCATCACTGAAAGTAAATTTTGCATTTCATTTGGAAGTCAAGGTCCCAGAGTCTGGAGGAAGAGTGGAGAGACACATAATCCAAGCTGCTGCAGGTCTAGTGTGAAAGTTTCCACACTTTGGGGAGCCATTTCATCTGCTGGTGTTTGTCCACTGTGTTATATCAAGTCCAAAGTCAGTGCAGCTGTCTACCCAAACATTTTAGAGCACTTCATGCTTCCATCTGCTGACAAGCTTTATGATGATGTGGATTTCATTTATCCAGGACTTGGCACCTGCCCACACTGCCAAAAGTACCAACACCTGGTTTAATAACCACAGTATCACTTACCTAAACCCCACAGAGAATCAATAGCGATTGTCATGAGGAAGATAATATATTATAATTACAGACCCTAAATCTAGTACTTTATCATCACCATGGAAGGTCAAATGAAATAAGCACCTATTTGTGTTTTTTTTATAATTTCAATATATTATAATTGGCCATGAGACAATATTGACATCATCCACTGAGAAACCCACACTGGTCATCTCTGAAATATAACAGTCAAATACATGCTTAAAACTATTGCTAATGATGATGATGATGATGAACGTTACACTTATATAGCGCCTTTCTAGATACCCAAGGACAATTTACAATCAACACACTCCATTTACACACACTCAACCACACACACACAGCGGCGAGAAGCGGCAGCCAAACTCTCAACCGGAAGTGATCATCCACCTGGAGGATTGCATCGAGCACTAGGGGGATCACCCAGGACAGAGTCCCAACCATATCTGGGCAAACATACATACATACATACATTCATTCATACACACCAGGGTAATTTTAGAGTAGTCAATTTACCTGTCCTCCATGTTTTTGGATTGTGGGAGGAAACCGGAGACCCCGGAGGAAACCCACGCAGACACGGGGAGAACATGGAAACTCCGCTCAGATGTGGACTCGAACCCAAGACCTCAGCGCTGAGAGGCGAACGTGCTAACCACTAAGCCACTGTACTACGCAATCATTGACTTCTGCTATGTCCAATCTTAAATTCCCTAAATAATTGAGGATGCTGGGAAAAATATGTAACAAACTCCGACACCTTGGAGATAAAAATCAGGAGCTCACACAAACATTCTTCCATTTTCCACAAATCCCAGAAGCCTGTACACAAGCACTGGTCTGCGTTCCAGTGTTGGCTATACCCTTCAATCCACTGTCACTGTAACAGATGTGAAGTGTGCTTCAGCCTTTACTACAGTAACAGCAGCACTGTTGCACCTCTGTGCCCTCATACAGACAGTTTCCACAGACAGACAGACAGAAAAGCACTGACCTCATTAAGAAAACCTTATGCTGAACCAAGTGTCTAACAGGCTGTAAGCAGATTACATCAGAGAGCTTAACTCAGACGGACAGCCTGGACTCTCCCAGAAACTCAGAGAACCAACAGGGACGTCCCTCATCACACACATTACACATACAGTCATATCAATACATTATGATCACCTACCTAAAAGTGAGAATAACCACTCTTAGCTTAATGGTGGTCCTTGACACTTGTGTACATTATAGACATTAACTGGTTCACTGTGGGGTGATTGCTCTGTACTACTTGCCAGAGTGGCATCAACAGCCCATGAGGCACCACAGTGATGCCACTCTCAGTATACCTTCACTCCAACAGCTCTACAACATCCCAAAAAGTTAGTGGTTTTTGAGATACTGCCTTTCTTCGGGTTTTAACACAATAAAACTAGTTTTACCTTTGTAATATAATTAGTTTTACCCTTGTAGCATAATAGTTTTACCATAACAATAAAACTAGTTTTACCCTTGTAACATAAATTTTTACCCTTTTAACATAAACATTTTTTTACCATTGTAGCATAACTGGTTTTACCATAGCAATATAACTAGTTTTACTCTTGTAGCATAACTGGTTTTACCGTAGCAATAAAACTAGTTTTACCCTTGTAACATAAATTTTTACCCTTTTAACATAACTATTTTTACCCTTTTAACATAACTATTTTTACCCTTTTAACATAACTATTTTTACCCTAACATAACTATTTTTTTACCATTGTAGCATAACTAGTTTTACCATAGCAATATAACTAGTTTTACTCTTGTAGCATAACTAGTTTTACCATAGCAATATAACTGGTTTTACTATTGTAGCATAACTAGGTTTTCCATAGCAATATAACTAGTTTTACCCTTGTAGCATAATTAGTTTTATCATAGCAATACAAACAGTTTTACTATGGTAAAACTAGCTCTACTGCTATAGTATTACTTGGGTTTACTATGTTAATACCATCACAATAAAATGAGAGTCACAACAAAACATTGCTCATAAATCTTTGACTTTAGAGCTGGTTTAATCGAGTCACACAGCATTTTGTCAGACTTCCTCTTCCTCTTCCTCTTCAGAAAGATCTCCTACCATGAAGAAGAAATGAGGTCAGTAACGCCGCATTATGCAGGTAAATTAGTGCCCGGAGCATGATTGGTTAGCTCAGGCTGTGGGACTGATATCACTGTGGAGGAACAGCTCACAGACCTGAAGAGGAAAGAGGTTTCTCAACGATGACGAGATGCAGTGTTAAATATGAAGGAGGTGCAGCTTCTCCGGGCATACGGGCTGGTAAAGAGGAGCATGCAGTCACTTTATGGCCAATTCATTAGGTACACATACACTTAATGTCCATTTCAGCTCCACTGAGCATACAGGTGCACCTTGTACAGACTGTAGCTCACCTGTTTCTGTTTACTCTATTCACCCTTTTCAATAGTAAGGACCACTACACAGAGCAGGTGTATCATTCTCAGTGACACTGATGTGGTGGTGGTGTGCTGAAATGATGAAACTATATGGTAAGTGGAGCTGACATGGACAGTGATTGTAGATGTAAGGTATGTGTACCCAGGGGCGTAGCACCAAATTCTGGGCCCTATGGACAAGCAGTGCCCAGGGCCCCTCACCCCTATTATCAAATATTATTTCCTATAATATTTAAAGGAAAATAAAATTCCAGACTCCTCAAGGGCCCTCGCCCCACTTGGGGCCCTGGTAACTCAGTCCCACTTTTCCCCCCACTACCACGCCCCTGTGTGTACCTAATGAAATGGTCAGAGAGTGTAGAGTTGACTAATAACTGTAATGAGAGTCAATGAACGTCTGCATGTCTGTAAAACAGGTCAAACTGCTTCTGGATAGACTCCTCTGTATGATTTGTGCTGCTTTCCTCCCAGTATCTCAATACTGAGAAACACAGAGACAGAGAGACGGAGTATGAGAGAACGATAGTGTGCAAGAGGGACATGGGAGAGTGAGAGAGAGATTGTGGGAGATAGAGAGAGAGATAGAGAGAGATGGTGGGAGATAGAGAGAGATGGTGGGAGATGGTGGGAGAGAGGTGTGATGAGATGTTTTCTGAGTTTGTTCATGTGACACTGAACATAATTATTATTATTTTTTATTTATTTTAATTATTATTATTTTTATTATGATTTTTAGCTAAAGAAGCAGAGGTACTGAGTCAGGAGGAAATGAGTTCTCTATAATATTTCGCCCCTGCACTGCTGCGAGTCCCCTGTAAGTCCTAAAATATTAATTCAGCAGTCAGAGCAGTCAGGATGGATTTGGTGGGACTTTCTCAGACTATGTGATCTGTCTTTATGTGTTAACGTCACATGAAAAAAATGGAAAAACGAGGTGTGGCTCGCGCACTGAAACTGACACAACTACAGCAGCAGACACACGATCTGTCCAAAAGTTTGTGGACACCCCTTCTAACAAATGCATTCAGCTACTTTAAGTTCACACTTAACTTGTCTAGTCTCTGTAGAGAAGTACTGCCAACAGAATAGGACTAAACATCAACCTGTTGACACCATGTCTAATGTCAGGTGTGGGCTAGAGGGGTGTAGAGACTGCCAGCATTGTGGAACTGTGTTCTCTGCTCCATCCAGTACTTTTAGGATGAGCTGGTGATCATCCATCATTCTGATGGCTGAATTCCATCAAATCCATCACTAGCAGTAAGCCTGGCAGGACAAACTCTTAACAGCCTAATGAGTGAGTAGGTGTCCCAATACTTTAAATTCCCTTACAAAGTCTGATCTGTTCTGTTTAAATAGAGCACATTTTGTGAATAATGTTACTTCTGAACAGAAAACTAAGAAGTGAATACAAATAAACATTCTAAACTGAACAAAAACACTGAATAATGTTAACATACATTACATCTACTATTACAAAAAGTTCCCAGTTAATATCATCACAGCTTTTAGACACCACTGTGACAAAATGGCATTACCAAAAACTATAAAAATATATACTGAAAACTAGATCTAAATGCTTATATTAACTTATTTATTAATTATTTATATATATATATATATATATATATATATATATATATATATATATATATATATATATATATATATATATATATATATAAAATCTGCCAACGAGGTCAAATTTTACTTAATAATATTTCTTGAAATTAGCAGTAATATTCTCCAAATCACACTTCAGCATCTTAAAACTAGTAAAATCATTATTTTAATCATTAAACATCATTCCAAGCACAAAAAAATGATACAGGAGCTCAATTTAAGTCTATTTTGCATGTTTAAGTCTGATAGTAAGATATAAACATGTGATACAGGTGTGATGACAAATAAACTGTGTAATGTGTGTTTATTCCATCTCAAAAAAGTTAAATGTCTTGTAATGAGTGAAAAAAGAATTACATTTCTAATGTAGTGACACAAAACTCTTATTAACTTAATGTCTGATGTTTTTTACTTATCTTGCGTAATGTTCTACTGGATTAAGATTATTTTAACACTTGATTCAGTCTCCAGACAGCATCAGTAATAAATATGACAGACACAGACAGATAAGAAGAGCCTCAGTAGCTGTAATTCTCTCAGACACACAGAGACAGTGGTTTTGATGAAGTCTATAAGCTGATGACTGTTGGAGAAATACTTACAGATGTGTGGTTTCCTATTATTTGCTTGGTTTTAATGATCTGTAATGTTTTATACTCTTGCATTCAGAAATACTCAACTACCCAAACAAAGGGAGGACTGATAATGTAAGCGGAGACGTTTAAAATGACGTTTTTATGAGTTGACAGATACAGCAAACGTCCTCACCATTGTATGAAAGTGTATAAAGAGGCACAGTTACTTTTTTATTGTAAAAAGTTGAACTAAGTCAAAAATAAAACAAAATAACTGCTTAAAGGAGAAAGGGATGACATTGGAAGGGCACAATTATCCAACCCTCTACAAAAAAAAGCTTCAATATAAAATTTGGTGAAATGATTTCAGATTGTGTGTCAAGTATTTTAACAAATATTACAATAAATATACTAATAATCGTGATAATTCTGGTCATTATAATTATTATACAGTGGAACTGGCAAGTGAGTGCCAAGATCAGTGCTGAAAAGAGATGGTGCGTTGGTGCTGTTTAACACTTGTGTCAGTCATTTTCAAAACATTTTGAAATGGAGGAAGAAATAAAGCTCTTTGAACAGGATTTTATTGAAATGTCCTGCAAGTGAAAGCAAGGAAAGTGTGGCGAAAAACGCAAAAGTCAATGTTTATAATATATTATTATGTTTATAAACAGTAGCAGAGTGTGCAAGTTAAATTTCCCAATAAATTGTAGCAATAAATTTACTTACTCGCTAAGTGTGTAATGAGTAAGTAAATTCTCTTCCACCTCCACGAGCATCTTCATCTGATCTTCAATGTAAATACACTTAACACCAGTTTATTTCTTTACATTCTATTTTATTATGCATGATAATTTTTAATACATTATTTGTTGTTTATAAAACACTTTTTTATTTAAAACACAAACTGGTGTGTTTTTGGGGAACTGGAGTGGATTAATGGAGAAATGTAATTTGAGATACAAATACATTACGTTAGAAGCTCCGTCACTAAACCAATTAAACTCGTAAGTCAAGTTTCCTCTGTATTAAACTTTTATAATGTTTCATCAACAGCTTGCTTGTATTTATCAATAAACATTATTTACTCAGACTATACACATCATCCTAATACTTTTAAAAGATGGATGTACATAAAACTATGCTGTCAAATTACTTGTCAGATTAGTGGACAAGCAAAAAAAAAATGCTTCTCATGCAGTTACACATTCAAACCAGAGAGGGCGCCAAGTCACCCAACACTACAGTGCGGCTTTACTAATGCTGATTAACATCTAACAGTACAATACAAGACCTATAAGTGACTGGTTTTGCTGGTGAAGTGTCTCCGTCTTTCAGCCCACAAAACAAACACACAACTCCCTGTTCACTAACACAATAAACCACAAAAACGGCCAAAAGTGTTTGCAGTGGAAATATTTGAAATATATCTACATTCTTCTCACACCCAGAGCAAGTATTTACAAGCTTGTAGTCAAATGTGTGCTTTACATTTATCTGCATTACTCATGGCCTGGAGGTTAGAGACATACAGATACAGATCATATTATACATGTTTAGGTCATATATACTGTTTACAGCTGCTGCTCGATGCCATTTAACACTGAAGCATGTTGTTAATTGGCTTTGTGTGAAATAGGCTATAAGGGATGCTACTTAAATTTTTTGGCCATGATGTCGAAATCTTTAAGGATATAAAATATAATATAATATAAAATAATTTGGCAATTAAGCTACAAAAATTAGAAACCTGATTTGTACTTGAAAGATAAATATGCAACATTTTTATATATTTTAAACATCTTTGGCTTTGCTTATAAAGTATTATTATTGGCTATATCATTATAACAGGTTATAATTGATGCTACTTTCATTATTTGGCCATGGTGTGTTCAGTGGGGTAGCATAACAAAGAATATTACCAAATTATCTGGAATTATGATTTTTTTTATTTGCATCTATTTTTAAATACATTACAGTAGTTACAATAGAAGAGTAACAAAGTAATTATAATAGAAACATCATTCAGATGAGAATGTACACATACAAGGAATTTGACTTGGAGAGTGATCCACAAAATACATGTAACAGCACAATAAACAGTGAGTAGAATAGAGGACAATAAAGTTAAAAATGACTACTGTAATAAAGAGCTGTGAGAGCTAAGAAGGATGTAAACAGTAAGCCAATATACACACACTACAATAAACAGAAAGTACAAATGATATGAACATTTACAGAAACTGAGCATCTGTACAGATGTGTAAGTGAGCAAACACGCAGCAGTTTTGGTTTTTGATTGAATCCAGTTACAGTTCAGTGAAATTTGGAAGTTCATGCATGTTTTGTCTAAATTGTGCAACAGCAGAAACACAGCAGCAGAAATGACATATACTTTTTTGGTCTCACAACCACATCCACCCACCCACACACACATACACACCCTCACACACACACTGCATATTCCTCTGTGTTGTAAGCACGCTAGTCGGTGAGTATCATTTTTCACTTTCATTTGCTATTGTAAGTCAGATCAGAATGAGAAACTATAAGAACAGTGCAATATTGTACAGTAACATATCAGTCAGACACACAATAGCAGATAATAACGTACATATCAGAGCCTCCAGCTGGCCCAGCTATGATAAGAGGAGGACCAGAAGGGAGCCCAGATACAAAGGCCATATCAGCACCCTTCCACTGGATCCTCAGCAAACACTGACAGTAAATATAACAGATATAATGTATATGGAAAAGTGAAAGCATCTCCAGCTCCTGTTGTGCAAGGCTCTGTTCAGATACATTATGGATCATGTTCAAGTTTTAAAGACTCAACACACTCTAGTTTCTCTAGTCAGTCTCAGTACCATCTCATTTACTCTCCATCTATCACATTATCGCAGGAAAATGTATTTTAACTGTCTCAGCTGCTGTAGTTTTCTGGTGAGCGAGTGTGTTCCACCAACTTACTTACAGGAGCACTTTTCAAAGCTCTTTAACATTTAGGATGGACAACAGAGTCTCCTCCAGCACACATGAGCTATAAGAGAGGTGAGGAGAGACTGAGCCAGCTTATGAAGATGGACATGATTAGGAGTGAGCAGGACATCAGGGTAACAGACCTACATTGTACAAATAACAGTAAAATACTGGCAGCAGAGATTGTAATTCTGCTATGGTATTTTACAATAAATCTACTGTATTTTAACAGTATTTTATTGTATATTCTACCAGATTAATTTATTTTTCAGCTGCTAAGGACGTCTTTGATTTTCTACTTCAGTCATTTAATTGCAGCAGGAAGTGCTTTACTCCTGATGCCAACATAGCCGCATACAGGAAAACAGTCAGAGAACGTGTTTTGCTCAGATGTTGCTCTTTACTTACACTTTCGCTAGAACACAAAAACACAACTCAAATAACTCCATAATGCCCAGATTTACATTCACACAAAACTGCTTTGAAACTTCCCCAAATAAAGTCTATTTACACTTAAACAACTAATAACAACAACAAACAATAAACAATGTCCAAACTGAGGATATGTGCACTCACATGAGCTAATTTGCATGACACACACAACATAACTATTTCATACATTTATTTGGTTAATGACAAACCATAAAAGAGTCCTCATGACTTTTAACAAAAGGGGCTTCTGACCGTGTGTGTGTGTGGGGGGGGGGATGAAGTCATTGAGAAAATACAGTACTGTACTGTAAAATGCTTTACTGGTGTTATACGTCATCAATATACAAAGGTGTCAAAAGTAGTGACATTCATTACTCAGGTAGAAGTATAGATATTAGGGTTTAAAAAGACTTTTATAGAAGTTAAAGTATCAACTTTTTACTCAAGTAAAAGTGCAAAAGTACTGGTTTCAAAACTACTTAAAAGTAAAAGTAAAAGTAAAAGTAATGTAAGGAAAACAAATGGCAGAACTTAGAGCACTACCCACACCCAAAATATATATTTTTTAAAAGCCATAATGGACTATAATGTTAATATTACAATGGTAATGTTGACATTTTTGGGATGTACTGACTACCTGTCTCAGCTGCATATATGCCCCTTGAAAATGAAAACATTTTAGTCATTTCAAATATATTAGCAGACCATATAGATAGATAGTACTTTACTGATCCCTTTAGGAGGTTCCTTCAGGGAAATTAAGGATACGAGTGGGGATATATGTGTAGTACTGATCTTACTGGAGAGTGACGAGACGCGTGACATGCAGGTGTGATGGATCGCTTACCAATAGGGTATCAGAATGGTATATGTTTATACTTATCATCCAACCACAATCAAATTCACTCTTTCTAGATGGCGCAATCATAGAGTTTATCTGGAGAGGATGTTTTTTGAACGATGACAAACTGAAATGAAATACGTAGAAATAACGAGGCTGTTTTTAAAATGTAAGGAGCAGAAAGTACAGATAATTGTATGAAAATGTAAGTAAGTAGAAATAAAAAGTCTTCTGAAAATTATTACTCCAGTAAAGTATAAATAACCAAAATTTCTACTTATGTATAGTAACGAAGTATTTGTACTTTGTTACTTGACACCTCTGTCAATATAAAGTAAAACTGAGAATAAAGCCTGTCTACTGACAATATCACCATATTTTACCAAAACAGTATTTTACAGTTTGACCATCATAACCATCAGGACCTCAAAGATGTTCATACAGGACAGTGTACCCATCACTGCAGTGGAGCACTGGGATCACAGAACACAGTAATAGCACCACCAACAGTTTTTCCTTGAAGGTCTCCCATCCAAGTACTATCCAGACCTAGACCTGCTTAGCTTGAGTGGAGTTGCATGTTATATTACCCAGGTTCTCAAATTGTAAACATGATGACTGGCATCTCATATATCAGATGCTTTTTTGAAGTCAAACATAATAATGACCCAACACAAACATGTAGAACATGACATGCAGTTACACCAGAGAGGGCACCATTCAGTAACTGGTGAAATGTCTCAATCTTCCAGCCCACAAACTTCCTGTTCCCGTGTGTGTTGGCCAAGAAAAATGGCAGAAAATATTTAAAAGTGTCTACAGTGAAAATATTTGAACTATCTACAACAAGAGCCAATATTTAAAAGCTTGTAGTCAGATTTGTTGTCTAAAAGAGCACAATTAAGGGTTTAAACCCAAAGTCAAAGTGACCTTTACTGCCATTCAGACTATACAACAAGGAGTTTACAGCTAAACTACGTTAATTAGTAACAAAGATCTGCATTTGCATTAGAAGATAGGAGAGAAGGATCACTACTGTGTGTCACTACTGGAGTGAAAATAGTGACCAACCAGCCAACAGTATCAGGACTAGAGGACCAAAACAAACTGTGCTGAGCTGCTGTCTCTGACTTTACATCCAGAAGACCAATAAGGTAGGTGTGTCTAATAGAGGTCAGTGAGTGGACACAGTGTTTAACATCTCCAGCAGCTCTAACACACCACCACCACATCAGTGTCACTGAGAATGATCCATCAATCCTGATCACTGAAGAAGAGGAAGTATAAAGAAAAACAGATGGACTACAGTCTGTAAATGTAGAACTACAATGTGCACATTAAAAAGTGCAATTAAATGCATCTTTAATCAAAATACTAACAGCAAAAGCAGCCTAAGCTTAAAGGAAATACTTTTATAGGCACTGAAAGAGCCTGTATGAATAGTGAATTGTAATATTGAGAACTTTAACGCAGAGTTAAACTATTTAGTGCACAGCAGAAACACTGAATTTATCAGAAAAACATTCCTCACAGTCTGATGAAACAGGACTATCGCTCCAGATGAGCGGCTGCCTTAAAACCTTCCAGACATGTTGCTACAGCTCACGAGTGATACCCAACTGAAAGATTGACAAGATAAGTCACATCAGAGACACCACAGTGAGGCTAATGCTGTTTGGGCATGTTGCAGCACAGCTGTGAAGCCAGTAATACCATCATCATAATCATCATCATCACATTGTGCAGTCATACGTCAGATTTGTACATAAAGTGATATTTTAAGCCTGTTTTGTATTTAATGTTGACTCACAATCAGTCACAGTAATATGACGGTCAGTTGGCACTGTGGGCAGCAGCTGGGCATCTCCATAAAGCTTGTCAGCAGATGGAAGCATGAAGTGCTCTAAAATCTCCTGGTAGGTGTTGACTTTGGACCAACAGCAGCAGCTCAAACCATCACAGACTGCAGAAACTGCACACTGGACTTCAGACAGCTTGGATTGTGTGTCTCAGACTCTAGGAGCTGATTTACAAATGAAATGTAAAAAGAGGACTTTGTACCGAGTAACAGTCCAGATATACTGGCCATCCCTGTACTCTAAATATTGGCCTCAGCCATTGAAAGACCCAAATGTTAAGTTAATCATTCATGAGCATTGTGTGAAGGAACCATTTAGACTTTTCAGTCCATAAGGCTGAACTTCTTGTCCATTAATGCAATAATCCATTAATCTTTTGAAGTGTTTGCTGTGGAAATATTCAAAATGTATGTACATCCTTCTCACACCCAGAGCAAATGTTTACAAGCGTGTAGTTATACTCCATTACCCTTCCTTTGTGTCCCTCTAATTGAAGTCCATTCAGTTTCTGAGCCGTCCGAGCCTTTCAGCGGCCTCGGATTACTCTACACTCGTGGCCGCTGGCTCACGGCTCCGGCTCTGATGGGTAGCCATCATCTCATATTACGCTCTCTCTTTCTCCTGAGCCTGAGCCAGGTCTGCCCAGTGCTCTCGACACCTGACAGCCCATTAGACAGAACCAGAGCGAGCGGCACAGAGGAGCGGTCGGACAGGACACCCGAGGCTCTATGTGAGGTGCCCGTCCTTCAGCTGGAGTGATGGATGATGGGGCTCCACATTCCAGCACTCAGGAGAGGCTCTTCAGACAATTTCACTACAGTCGTCAGCAGTAGGATTGAATTTCAGAGGAGGATTGAAAATAACCACCAAAGCTGGAGATTATGGAGCTATGCACACCAGGGTTGTCATGATAGTAAATACTCATCATTGTCTAAAACCTGGTTCACACTACAAAATTTAAAAAATCCTAAACACCCACATATTTCTCAATGACCATTCTGTCCTTGATCGTGGTTAGTCATGAAGGCTGAACACTACACACTTCAGGAGTAACACATCGGAACAACGGCTCTGAGCCTGAAAACCTCACTGAGTTTCTCCTGAACTAGCTGTAAACAAACGTGGTGGATGACTCACATTTCAGTGCTAGTTGAGTTTTGTGCTCATGAAAAAGAAAAGGATGTTAAAGCAGAACACCTCACATTATAAAGACACTCATACAGCTCCACTCATCCACCTCACTCACCATTTAACCACTTTTACCTTCTCCTGTACACACTCACACCTTCAGCTCAGCTCTGCTCTCATTGGCTGATGGAGAATCAGCTCCACTCCCAACTACAGGACACTGAGTATAAATACTGATGATGATTCACAATGGGGTGCAGCCCTGACTGCACTGGGAGATCAGAGGTAGAGGCTGGATTATAGACCCCACACATTACAGCACCATCTGGGAAGATCATTGTTGTTTATGATTTTATAATTTTCAGGAGGACCAAATCAGCCTCAAAATTGGCTTGATTATATTGATGTAGTGTGAACCAGGCTCATTATCTATCACTAATTGAAAGTGTGTGTATATAACTGAACTGCAAATTAAAGAAACATTTCAATGCAGCTCTAAAGCACAACACTTCCATCATTATCTAATGTACACATGTAGTTTATCAAGCAGGTTTATAAACAGTTGAGCATAAGCATACTGACTTAATATCATGGCACAAACATTAAATTAGCAGGTACAGACACTCCCAGACAGACCATATCTACACCCAGCTATAAAAACCAGGCATTAATACGGTAATAAGCTAATTATCCAATAAAACAAGAAAAAAAAAAGAATCAGCAAGTGGTGCTCTACCCATACAGGTCTTGCTCAATGTTCATGACTGTCTGATAAGAACAGCTGCTCTTTTCTCACGTCTGACTTTGGGCTCAAGTTATCTAGCTAAAATGAAAAATCCTGTGTTGAAAAATACAAGGAGAGACATGGCCACTTCTTTAGGTACACCTTGTATCTACACTTATTGTGTCATACACACACATAGACACACACACACACACACACACACACA
>BRDA01027803.1:0-11568 GCA_036984385.1 Crenuchus spilurus | reverse complement strand
AATAAAATATTAGATGTTGGCACCTCCACATCATTGCATTCAGTTTTTATTCACAATTTGTTTAGTGTCCCAAATTTTTTGGAATCTGGTTTGTACAAGTGTGGTTGTATTTTATTTGTTTTATTTATTTAGGATATTTAAATGTTTTTATATTGGAAACCCAATATCTGTTCTTAATAATAAAAAGTTAATTTCATGTTAAAATGGTGTAATTGTATTATTATGCTACTATAATATTATTGTTGTGGCACATTGTCTTAAAGCTCCTTTGGGGAGCCCAGAAAAAAAAAACATTTTATATAGTGGTGCTTTAAAATGACAATATTACAATATAAATATAATATAAAATAAAATGACAATATTATAGTTTATCACAATAATTTCTGGGACAACATATCGTCTTGAAAATTTTGTTATCGTGACAGGCCTAACCCACATATGATATGTAACAAGCATACTAAACAATAAGTAGAATAGAGAATAATTAAGTAAAAAAAAAACTAAAGTAATAAGTGTAATAAAGAGCTGAGGGAGTTATGTAAATAGTAGACCAATATTCACTGATGTGGTTCCTGAAACTGTAATAATATGCTGTTCTGTGTCTATAAACATAGACTAAAAGTGTGAATTAATTCAATTTTACTGTTTTTAGTTATATAATGTTTTGATTTGAGATTAAATCATCCCTTTCACCTTCAGTAGTGGTAGATACTGTCAAAATATCAAAATAATAATGCTATTTTAGATTAATTACTTCAGGTTCATAGTATAAGTGGAGAAATTGTGTTGAAGAATCCATGGGTGGTTTTACTACTAGATAAAGTTAGGAAGCTGCCTAGGGCCCCATTGGGTTAGATATACTATATGTGTTAATATATTTGTGTTGCTTTATTAATGTCACAGCTTTTGATATAATGTCTTGTTAAAACTGCATTTGTTGGCAGAATATTTGAATGAATACAACTTGCAGGTTCCATCCCCCTCTATTCTTCAGTGCAGTCCAGTCCTGCCTCCTAGCTCCTGGAGGGTGCAGCCCACAGTGTGTGCATAAGCAGTGATTAACATTTCCATCAGACAATTCTCCTAACTCTGATTGGTTGTTCACAGGGGATTCTTGCAAATAGAATTAGGAGCACTGGGCGGAGATTAAGGTGGATGTTTTTTTCACAGATTAGTCTTAATTACTGTCAGTGCATAGTGCAAGTTTTAGTAAATATGACAAATTATTTTTATGGGTTACCTACTTCAAAGTAATAATGCATCCTTAAAAACAACTGAAGCTAAGATTAACATTATATAAAAAGATAAATATATTTTTATCAAAACAATAGCAACCTGGATTCACATGTAAAAGTCAATATGTAACTGTGCAATACAGTTAATGTAGATGATGTTTAAAGTTTGCAAACAATATATATTGCATACCGTGTTATTTCAGCATATTATATGATATATATTAAATGTATTTCAGGTGTTAATGTGAGAGAAGAACACACCCCCCCACACAGAGAGAGAGAGAGAGAGAGAGAGAGAGAGAGAGAGAGAGAGAGAGAAAGGATGGACGATGAGCCTTTCAAGATTGTGAAGGAGAACATCAAAGTGAAATACTCTGAATGTGGTATTCATTTGAGTAGCAGTCAAAAAGGAATGAGAAAGAGAGAGAGAGAGAAAGATAGAGAGAGAGACGCGGAGGAAAAATGGCAGCTTTGATGTAAGAAGATCTCAAGAGAACAATAAAAGAGAAGAGAGAGAGAGAGCTAGATGGTCATTTCTCTCCTCTCTCACTCAATCTAGAGAGACCCTCACTGTTCATTTATTGTTTAAACAGAGAGAGATAGGAGGTCCATTTTCCAGTGTTCACAGAATCTGGAGACAAGTCAGCAGACTTTTGCTCAGTGTGTACATACACATGGTTTGAAATGATAAATAATGACCATTTAACAAATTCAATAGAATCAGTTCAACTCTGATATGGTTTGAATGTGTTATGTCAGTTTATTTATGACTGCAGTGCAACAAAACATAGTTACCACACTAATGATGTGAAAGAAGAGCAGCATGCAGTGATTGAGGGTATGTCTCATGCCAATATTTATCAGACTATGTACACAGTGTGGAGAAATTGTAAAGCTCTCAGGAAGGGGAAAGTTTCTTAAAAAGAATCATTACTGGTGACAAGACAATGGATTCATCACTACATTCTTTAGAATAAACAACAGAGTATGGATTGAAAACATCCTCATTCGCCCACCAAGAACAAGATAAAAAAAATCAACCATCAGCTGGAAAATTGATGCTTGCAGTTTTCTGGAATTGTAATGGACCAGTACTGAAACATTATCAGGAAAAGGTTTAAAAATAAAAAGTGAAATGCTCACTGAAGAGCTGAAGCCTAAAATTCAAACAAAACACAGGACTACTATCTAAGAGTGTTATGTTGTTGCATGACAATGCACATCCACACATCACTGCTCATACTGTTGACACTCTCCAAAATCATTAATTTTGAGGTGTTAGAGCCTCCCTATAATCCTGATCTCACCCCATCAGGCTGTTTGGTCCCCTGAAAGAATTCATGAGAGGATGAAGGTTCACATCTAGTGAAGACATGAAGACAGTGGTGCATTCGTGGCTCACAGTTCAGCCAAAAACGTTTGAATAATGAGGGAATATGAAAGCTTGTTGATAGAAGGACAAAGTGTATTGAAAAGCAAGACGATTATGTGGGAAAATAATGTATTTGTTGTCTCTGAAATTAATTAGAATGCTGCTCTGAGTGGGCTGCCTAAGAGTGTGGACACAGCTTTCAGCTAAACAAGATTTTGTTACACTGTTCTTTACTGAAGAAAATTGTTATATACAGAACCATAAATACTCTATGATCCATCTGCCTGACTAAATCATTCTTTGCATGGCCAAAGAGTTTTTCAGATTGATGAAAATGTGTAGACTGATCTTTATATTGATCTTTTTGAAAATAGCCCTATGGAGCATTAAAAGGGTTCCTCTGTTATTACAAGCCTGACATTGTAACCCTTTGTTGGTGCATTATAAATCCATTTTCATAGCACATTTGTATAGAACCATCTATACACATTCTTCTGAAGTCACCTTTGATCATGCAAATTGTTCTTTGAGTGTTCATGGTTCTATATATAACAATTATCTTTGGTAGAAAAAAAAACTTTATAAGAGTTTATTTTTGAAAGTTCTCAATAAGTCTGAACTACATAGTTTAGTCTATGAGTCCTTAAGACCTGAATGAGGTTTAAGTAGGTTGAGAGACATTATGTAGATTTTTTACAGATATGACTGGGACTGTTTAGGTGATTACTGAGTTCTAGTGTTTGTTAGCAATGTTAGCCTTACAGTTCTAAACTAAACATGTTTGAATTCCAAACATGCATCGGCTGAATTCATCTGGAGGGAAATTGTGTAAATATGACTTTCCAGTCAACAGTTCAGTGAAAGGTTCTTTAACAAAACTAAAATGCTTTTCTCATCACCCTTATTTCTGAGAGCATAGTCAACATAAAGCATGTTTTGATCAAAGAATTAACCACTTAGCAGCAACAGGCCATTACAATTTAAGGGTGTCACTGCAGTGGTAATATATGATCATGTAAATTCACATTTGTCACACAAGTCAAGGAAAGATGTAATTGAATTCAGACAATTACAGAGAGAAGGAATCAGTGGCAGAGAGAGGGAACAGAGGATGACAAAGAACAGTGAGCAATAAAGAACAGGCAAGGACGTATAATGGAAGGATGAAGGAGAGAGAGAGAGAGGATGAGAGAGGGGATGAGTGTCAGACCTAAGCGTGCATAAGCGTGTTGGTGTAAATAATCCATTAATTACAGCCTCACTGCTGAGATTACATGAATAAAATAGGAGTCGCTCCTTGTGACCTTTATGAAATGGTACGCAATCAGACTTCAGTAAATAGACGTTCTATTTCAAGAGCTCTCTCTTTCTCTGTCTCTCATTTTCCTCCTCCTTCAATCACTCCATCAATACATTCTTTTCTCCCACTTCACTTCTTTAACTTTTTTCCCTTCTCTCTTTATCTCTCTCTCTCTCTCTCTCTCTCTCTCTTATTCTCTCTCTCTCTCTCTCTCTCTCTCTCTCTCTCTTTGTGTGTGTGTGTTTTCCCCACTTCCTCTCTCTTCTTCATCCTTCTCTCAGGCCTTATTATACTTTCATCTCTCTTACTATTTGTCACTATATTCTGTTCAGTTTAAATAGTTCCTTGATGTTGTCTGCATAGAAGGTCTGTGACTCTGAACTCTATAGGTTTGCCTTTTCATGAAACAGGTCATTTTGCCTTTTAAGGTGAGCTCATTAATAATTTTTATGAGCTCTGTTCTGATTGGCCTTTACAGCTGGGCAGATAGACAGTTAGGCTGAAAAAGTGTGTGCCAGAAAAAGGTCAAAAAAAGAAAGAAAAAACCTATAAGAAGAGATAAGAAAAAATAAGAAGAGATAAGAGGAAGATAATTGATGATGATTTGCATGGTATGCAAGAGAAGTGTGTGAGAGAAGAGTTTAGTGAAGATAAATGCTGTTATGAATCAAATGGTGCAGAAATACTGTTTGCCTTACCTTGCAAGGGAGATAAACATCTGTAATGATTGGGACTCTCCTCTCATTGGCTGGCTTATAGCAAAAAAATGTTTACACTTGTTTAATTTTCCCATATGGATTTTTTGTCCTTTTTGTGTATTGTGTTGTTTATGATACTGTGTTGGTGCCAGAAAAATGGTTGTGAAATGGAAAAGAAAAAATGCAAAAAATGGAAGAGAAGTGTCTGAGAGAGTAGATGAGAAAAGAAAAAAGCTGTTATGATTTGAATGTGTGGTGTTGAGAGGTCATGTCTGACCTTGTGGGAATTGAGACTGTAACTGGACTTCTGCTGCTGTTGTAAAGTATGGGGGTGTGAGTTAAGAGCTACAAAACAGTATAATATCCTGAAATTGATTCATTTCTATGGTATGTTCTTCTTTTGTAGGTTTTACATTTGAAGGAGAACACTACAGTGTTTGAGGTTCATGGTATGTCAGTTCCTTGTACCAAACTATGCCAAGATAAATTCAATTTACATTCTAGGCCTTTAAGTGTAGGAAGCTTGAAAAGACCCACTTTCAGTACTGAGATTACAGAGGGCATGATATACTAAGCCTTTTAAGCTTTACGTGCAAATCAGATGTCATCACTCGACATTTTATGGCATGGCAAGTGTAAATGTGTATGAAAAACTGCACTTCTCTCCATCATGTGCATTCAACGTAGGATCATGCAAAAAGTTTTGTGTGGATTTTTCTCTGCCTTTTAAAACCAGGAGTAAATTTGCAGTAATGCCTCAAAGGAATGTTATTGGGGGACTTTAATAACAGAAGCAGATGGAAGCATGTGTCTAGAAAGATTATTTGCCAAAAGAACATTATTTATCTCAGAGGATCAGATGTACATGTTTGAAAATGCACACCAGAAAATATGGTTTTCAGACTTTATTTTCTTAGCCAGAGAACAAAGAATAAATTAGCACTGTTTCTTTGTTATTGAACACTAAAGCATCAACAAAAATTCACTCACTTTAAAAATACTTTAACCTTCTTCTAGCATTACATTCTAAATGATTCAATGTGTTCTGTAGAATCAGTCCTGTGTGAGGGTCTTATAGAGTAGAAATGAAATTCAAGACAAGTATTCGCATTATATTTTTATTATTCATTCAGCAGATGCTCTTATGTATATAGTATAACTTTAAAAAAGTACAAACAATAAAAGCCAAAGTGATACAAAATACAATGAGAAAAGTCATACCATAAGCTGAGTGCATGTGTTAAACAATGAGTCAAGTGCGAAAGAATTTAAGTGGGTGAGAATGAAGTGTAGATGAGCAGTGATTCATAATGCGACTCAAACAACTGACTCTAAAACAGCAAGTTTCTGATAGATCAAAACAGCTGAATAAACACCAACTTTAGATGAAGGCATTGAATACAGTGGTGTCTCTAGAACAGAAAGCCAGGTGGGGCACAATAAATTCTGTATGAGCATCCCACTCATCAGTGAAACTACACACAAACCTACTTGTCCAAATTATTCAACCACAAATGCACCTCATCAATGAAATTCCAAAAAGCATAATCCAGTGTTGCATAACCCTGCCGTGTGATGCATCCCCTCTCAGGAGACTTACTTATTGGTATCCCATTGCCTTTACTTTGGTTATTGTGACCAAAGGAACCTAAATACAATCCATTCCAGTCATGAATAAAGAAAATAAACCTTTTACTGAGGTAGGATGACAGTCTGTGAGTTATCTAACTGTTAACTTTAATTAAATTGTCATTGTAATACATTATATTGCATCGATAGCAACGGCTAACAGATGACTGATGTTTATCAGTGACAAGCTGTGTAGCAACGCTGATACCATAAACAATATTCACATAAGCTCCCGTATGCAAATCTTTAATTTTTTATTGGCTGCTCCCAGCATGGGGCCAACATAAGTAGGTCCTACAGCTCATTTTTGAAAGCATGTTGCACATGAGCACAGTGTTTTCAACTTCTCCCTT
The DNA here is from genome assembly GCA_036984385.1 of Crenuchus spilurus. Taxonomy (NCBI): domain Eukaryota; kingdom Metazoa; phylum Chordata; class Actinopteri; order Characiformes; family Crenuchidae; genus Crenuchus; species Crenuchus spilurus. The sequence continues at coordinate 4,981 of BRDA01027803.1, read as the reverse complement.
ACTTAAATGGAACCTGACGGGCCGGCCCCATACACATTATATTAGTGAAGACTGCTGGAAATACTGACCTTACACAAAACGTCGGGAATATTTGACATCTATTGGGAACTAATGCCAATTTCATAAGTTGAATAGGCTACACAACAATGTTAAAAATAATATTTAAATAAAAGAAATGTAAACAAAATTATTGATTATGGCACACTCTGCCCCACAGTAGCATCTGGTATGGCCGAGCCCCACCTGTCCCTAATGTATAGACACCCCTGATTAAATTTTATTATGCAATTGAATAAATCTGATATATCAAGCTCATAAAATCATTTCAACCAGTCAAAATGTCTTGGTTGAGCTCTAACTTCCTAACATTTGATACTAAGAAGAAGATAATTATTGTTATGAAGTCAGCAATCTCAGTTTTCTCAGATTACAGAATAGTTATTAATGATATTCCAGTCAGATCCTCCACTGTTGCACAAAATCTTGATGTTATTTTTTATCCCTATCTCATATTTGAGCTATATATTAAATCCCTAAGAACACTTTCTTCCATCTTCACAATATTGCTAGACTCTATCCTATGCTATTCTCTAAAGATGCTGAGATCCTGGTACATTTTTTCATTACATCTAGGTTAGACTGCTGTATCTCTCTGTTCTTTGGTTTACTTACAAAAACTCTTTACTCTCTCCATTCAGAATTCTGCTGCCAGAGTTTTAGGTCCCACATTACCTCTGTTCTTCACCAGTTACACTAGTTAGCGATAACAGAGCATGTGCTCTACAAAACCCTGCTGTTATCATTCAAAGCTTTTCATGGCCTTGCACCTCTCTGTCTCTTTGAACTGCTACATCTTCATCTAGAAAACTAAGGTTCTATGATTCTGATTCTGGTTTTCTAGCTGACCCAGGTTCAGGCTTTCCTTTATGGATGTCTAGTCATTTAATGTCACTGCTCAAACACTGTGGAGCTCCGTAGTACCATTGCATTGCTCCAGAACCTCTTGTTCTATCTTCAAAGCCCAACATCATATCAATCCTTTTTTCAGAATATTTCATTCTCCCACAACCACTACCTCTGGCTAGTTGTTGCCTCCCCTTTCTTGTAATTGTAAAACTGCCTTGTGAAAGGTGACATAAATGTCAAATTATTATTATTATTATTGAAAAAGTACAGTTTCCAGTTCACCTTTTAGTGTCCATCATAATGAACAATTGGGGTCATTGCCTTGCTGTGACAGCCAAATGTTTAGCTAGATAGCAATCACTTCTTAAACAGGAGCATTTTTGATTGACAGACTGTCTAGATTGTTGTAAACGTATAAAGGCATTTCAGACTTTCTGCAGACGGGCTAGAAAAAGCCTCTGTAAACAACCACAAATGAATACTATAGGTCTACAGGGAAATGAATGTACAGTTTAATTATGCCTTGGGACATTTCCCACCTTCCCTCTAATCAGACAGCAGGTTATGAGAGTACAAAGGTGGAGGCACTGCATTTCTTCTACAATCAGACACAAAACATGTGAAATAAAGACTGTTCATTAATGGCCAATTTAAAGTTCAGGTGACAAGTGTCACTCCACAAAAATAAATGAGACAAAATTGGTATCTACCTGGGTGTCACAGACCTTGTCACATACATGAAAAATGTGAAATGTGAGGTGTCATACATCGTAACTGGATAAAAAAGTCAAACTTTTACATTCTGGAGCATTGTAGTGGTGACAGTGTGCAGCTGTTATTAGTGTAAAGATGTCCAGACATGAAGAGAGACTCAGTTGGTCAGAAAGTATCCATATGTATATGACTGTTCCCAATAGGATCACAAAGATCAGCAGATATAGATTATGTAATTATTGCAGAGTTTTAATGGTCAAGTAGAAGTGGCTGGTACTACAGAGTGGCTAATTTAACTTAAACGGTGAGTAATTATAAATACAGACAGCTAAGATAATAAAATACAATAAGAAATACTGTAAGTAAATATGAAAACATATTTCTTTTTTTGCATTTATAAATTGTGTAAATGATCACAAGGCAGCAAATATCATCAAAACATCTCGCAAGCTGCTCAAACTGCATCCAGACAACCCATTTCTAAAAAAGACTTCAAACATGACTTAGCTGATAGATTACATTTGAATTAAGTGGCAAAATATGTGAACAAGAATTCTGGGTGAATCATTGCTTAGAAGTGCTGCAATTGCTGCAAACATTAACAGTCTGGTGGACTGCAAAGCCCTTCCTATAGGATGCTGCCTGACACTTATGAAATGCCTGCATACTACTTCCCACAAGTTATTTACCCATAATCCTCCTCTTCACAGCATGCAATGAGTGGTTACTGGCTGCCAACAACAATGAGATAAAATGTTTTTTTATTGTTTGCTGTGTATATCACATATACAGCAGTTTTAAGACAATATGTGTCCTGAAAAAAGGACTCAATTGCTTCCCTTTGGAGTAATACCCTCTGAGAATTCTGTACTTAAGCCACACTTACAGCAATTATCCTCTCCTGATGAAGTTACCTGTAAACTGGAGGCCATGGAGGGCCAATGTTGGAGAATATAAATGTGATTAGTTTAATAGCAAATAATAGCCATATAAAACTGAATGGTTTTAGGGGCAGTAAATGTGGGTGTTATTAGTACAAATGGCTTTTTCCATGTTTTCTTTGTCTAATTGTTTTTTGTTTTTGTTTTTGTTTTTTTTTGTTTGTTTGTTTTTTTGGGGGGTAAAAAGACAGAGGGAGTGACTGAAAGCTAGAAAAATACTGGATTTTGCTGGTATTTATAGAAAAAAATTGAGGTATGTTACAGAATTATGGCATTTGTTAGATAATCATGATATCAGGTCTAGAATGATTGTGTTTGGTGTAAAATGGAAGTCTATGAAAATAATGGGTTTTAACAATTTAACAATCACAGAAATACATTTGCAAGAAATACTTATTTTTGACATTTAGCAACCTTTCAGTTTTTTTCAGTTCAGATGAGGGCGGCATGGTGGCTTGGTGGTAAGCCTGCTTGCTTCTCAGTTATTATCTTTTGGGGTCAAGACATGTTATGTCTCCAGGTACTCCAGTTTCCTCCCACAGTCCAAAAACATGGAGGTCAGGTGAATTGAGTGTTCTAAATTGTCCTTGTGTTTGTGTGTGCACCCAACGATGGATTGGTGCCCTGTCCTGTTCTTAGCTTTTATTGTCTGCAATGCCCTGCCCTGTGCCTGGTGAGAGGGTAGGGGACTAACCCCAACCCTCATCAGGATTAAGCAGATAAGATAATAGATGGATGTTCAGATGACCCTCTCAAGAGGTGGATTCAGCAGTCAGTCATTTGGACAAAGGAGTTTGATAAGAATGTTTATGTTTGATGGGCAGAGATAATGAATAATGGACAATGACATGTTTGGCAGTGCTTTTTTAACAGAGAATATTAGTGTTTAAAAAAGTCTGAGAATCTGTTGAAGAATGACAGAGATTGGTGGAGAATGATAGTCTTCGGTGCAGGGAGTGTTTGATGAAGAATTCTTGAGTCTAATGGAGAATGAGGGTGTTTTTTGGAAGATGGAGGTGTATATTGTATAATAAGAGAGTGGTATAAATAGAAGTAATATGTTGGTGTTTGATGAAGAATGAAATGTTTCTTAGAGAAGAATGGGTGTTGGTGCAGACTGTTGTGTCTGTTTTTAATGAAGAATGCTGGTGTTTGATTAAAAATTATAACTGGCATGTATTAAACCTACTTTTTAATTGGCCCCTAGTTTAAATAGGCCTTGATTGTTATTGTTTTCAACTTTAGTATCAGTTGGCCTTCTGTTTATAAAAATAATAATGAAAAGAAGAGAAAGAAAGATTTATTTCACTGGATGTGAGTGACTGGGTGCTTCAAGTTAACACTAATTGATAATCTTGCTTGTGTGGATATATGAAGGACATCATTGAGCCTCTATTGCTGACTATAAGCTGTAGTTTTTACATCTGATCAGGTCGACACTGACTACACTTACATGAGGCACAGTGGTTTGAGTTGAGTCTAATTAAGACACAATCATGTAAACAACACATTTCTATCATCATAGTGTGATGACAGGCTTAATCTAAGCTTTGTCTAAACATGTAATTGAGGCTGATAGATTTTACAATTTAGTGCCATATAAAGTAGCTAGTTCTTATTGAAACAATAGATAAGAGAAGTCTGGAGCATTTTAAATACCAAACAACAGCAATGTGAACTCACACAGCCCATTTCAAAAGGAAAAATTAGTTTAGGGATGATGTCAAGGAGTCAAGTTCTAAATCTACTTGTAGTATTGTTTGAAGTAATTTAACAATGGTTTTCTGCATCCTAAAGACCTCATTTTGTGAGGAAGACTAGTACCTCTGTAAAACTAACCTTGATAAAATATTCATATGGTTAAAAATGTAAATGTAAAATTTATTTAATCATAAGCCACAATGGGGGTTAAATGTGGACCAGAATTGTCTCATTTGGACACAATATCACAATAACTGGACCACCAGTGACCATCAACAGTTACTACAGAGGAACTTGATATGTACAGATGCTGCAGTGCAGATATTGGCTATTATGTATTCTGTAAGCCTAGGCTGTATTTAATACATGTATAACATGAATAAAAAACTTGATAAATAATATTCTGATGTCTGACTTCGATAATCACTCTGAGATTGCATGTCATTCTTAGCGTTTGCAATTTTAATGACAGGCAGTGCATGCATATATACAGTACATTAAATAAATTAGATTTTAAAACATACTTTACCACCATAAAGAAATCTATGAAAACCAGTAGATGGTAAAAGTTTTGAGAAAAATGCATGTTCTTCTTAGAGAAGTATCAGCAATGCTGGATCTTTCCTACAAACCGGATTCCAAAAAAGTTGGGACACTAAACAAATTGTGAATAAAAACTGAATGCAATGATGTGGAGGTGCCAGCATCTAATATTTTAT
>BRDA01027802.1:0-19849 GCA_036984385.1 Crenuchus spilurus | reverse complement strand
GACATGGCCAAGTGAAGGTTTATTATAACTCAGGTCCAGATCATGTTTCACTGACATACATTAACAAATATTTTGGGGTTCATATTGTCTGGAATTGTCAAGACCTCACAATGTCCCAACATTTTCTGATTTGGATACAAATGTTTGTATTGTGTTACTTTTATTTTTGGAGAACTGTAGCTAGAACTGCTTTGTTGGTTGTTTACGCTCCCACTGAGTAACATTCTAGCATAAAATCCCCCATTATTGGCCATCTCAAACCAACGGATATCACAGCAATCTGTAAATAAATGAAAGCACTTGACTTATCTAACGTAATGTTTTTCAGGAGAAATGTGTGTGTAGTTTCACATCCATTACATTTTTATGTAATAACATTTGTTTAAGTTGACACAAGCTGCTGAAATGAGGGAATTCCTGCAAAATACAGCTCTTACTTTAGTCATTCAAATCACTTGTCACTGCATTCAGCTGCACTCACAGTAGTCTGTGGTGGTTTACAATCAGTGGCGGTCCTAGTTTGTTTGGTGCCCTGGATGAACAACCCCTCTGCTGGAACCAGGACACTGCACCCCTTCCTTGGGATGAACATCTCCCAGCGCTTCACAAAACCTCTCGGGGGCAGGGCATGCCGTCTTCATGCTGCCCCTGACGTTGTGGTGCCCTGGGCGACTGCCAAAATTGCCTATATCAGAAACCCCTCATTTAGAAAGACATTAACATAGAAGCTAACTTATATTTTCAGACAAAATTTGTTGCAAATGGAAGCAGTTTTGAGAGTTTTATACACACAAATCTACAGCATTGATAGAGATGCTTAAATATTGTTTTCAGGTGTGATTTTTTAAAAATAATCAGATTAGAGGGAGAGAGTGGAAAGACACACTTTGCGAATGTGTCCGATGATGGGGGGCATTGTGACGGCTATAGTTGTGCAGGTAAACAACTGTCAGACATTGAATGAGCCTCTATTGTAACCTTGGATTGTTGTAGAGAAGCTTCTGTTGTTGTTTCGCTGGTCCATTTGGTTTTCTTAGCTTTTGGAAATCTATAAACATAGCTGTGAATTCTTGCTGAATCTGTACCGCCAGTTTCACAACTGTGGGCGTAATTGTGCCGCTCGCCAACTGTGACATCTCTGCACACCCTCTATTGTGCTTAGATGCCAGCTTGTTTCGGCGTTGTCCTAATCAGATCCAGCAAAGTTCATACATCACTAAAGGAGCTCAAATCTGTGATCATTTTATGAGAGGTGATGCTTTAACTAACATAAAACTCATTTTTGTGCAAAATTCGTGACCCTCATCACAGCTCATCCAAATCATGGTTCCTGCTAGATTTAATGTCCTGGTCTACTCTGTATACACAGAGAAATTACAACAGTAAGATACCGTTTTTGGTCAAATACAGTAATACTGTTAAAATATAACAGTAGATGTTCTGTAAAATATCAGTACCATGTGTGCATGTGTTGTACAGTTCATATAAACAGTTGCTCTATGGTTACATACTCTAATTCAAACTATGCTAAAATACTGCTAAAAATCACAGTAGATGCACTGTAAAATAATAGTAACATGTTTGTATGTCTTGTAAAATTACCATAAAAACACGTATTCTAACATTGACTACTGTAATTCAACATACAGTAAAATAATGTTAAAATAAATAACAGTGGATGTGCTGTAAAATAATTAACATGCTGACATCTGTTTTACTGTTAATTTACAGTAGAATTATTTTACAGTGTACCTAGTCCTCAGCACCACCTCCAATCAGTCGAGCCTTTCCTTTTACATTCTTGGTTTCACAATCGTTCTGCTTTGCAAAACACCAAACCAGATGTTCCCCCATGTGTTTATAGCTCCGTAACATTCTGTCCTGGAGAAATATTTACCGTAATTCCATCAGTGCAATCAGATGATGAATCCAGGTCACAAGATAATGCCGATAAAGCCTTTAAATGGACCTCCCTGAACAGGTTTCCCTGGCTCAGTTGTTTCTGAGCTCCACGCAGAGGTCAGGAGCTTAGTTATCAGACAGTAGCCTCTTGATTCTCAGCTCACTCTCAGTAGGTGTTGGCAGCGATGGCGTGCTATCGCTCTCCACTTGAACAGCACCTCTCTTGTCCCGTGTGTTTTGACCTTTTCAGTGACCCGGTCATTCTGTCCTGTGCTCACAGTTTCTGTCGTACGTGTATAGAGCAGAGCTGGACAGAGAGCACAGGAAGACTGTGTCCTGTCTGCAGACACAGCGCACCAGAAGAACCTCTGCTCTGCAATCTGGCTCTGAGGAACACCTGCGAGTTCTACACGCAGCAGAAGATGGACAGAGGTTCCAGGTGGAAGAAGAGAAAGAGCGACTCTGATCCACAAGGCGTTTGGTGCTCTGTGCACCAGGAGAAGCTCAGTCTGTTCTGTGTGGACCATCTGAAGCTGCTGTGTGAGCAGTGTGTGATTCAGGATGACCAAAGCCACACTTTCTGCATCACCAACAAAGCTTCTAGCACACACAAGGTAACTATATATATATAAAATATCAGTGTGGCTTATAGCTTAAATTATTAGAATATTTCATTTTGAGTAAATTACTATTCAAATTAAATCAGTAGTATTATTCTTAGTATTAATAGTACGGAATTAAATTATGAACTATGAACACAATCTTTTCACCATATTCACTATAAACAGTTAGAGTTAAACTATTTTCACCTTTAATGTCACCCATAATCTACGCCATTTTGTGGAAAAATAAGCTGAAATCAATTAGGGAAGACCTAAAGTAATGTAATTGCATAAAAATGGCCACCCCTAAACTACAAAATTCAGACTGTTTGGGTAGGAGTCTATCAGCGTGGCACATTTGGGCTCGGCAATCTTTGCCTACTCTTCTTTACAAAAGTGCAGATTATGGGTCACATTAAAAATGGAGAAAGTTCTGAAATTAAAAATCTATTTTTTATCACAAAAACCTGCCTTTTTAACAGGGGTGCCCAAACTTTTGCATGCCACTGTGTGTATATACAATACATGAGGACATATTTGACCTACACTTTGACAAAGGAAAGATAGTGGGTGGCTGGGTGGTCACTGAGTCATTATTTTCTGTGACTGGAGTGGTGTTCCTTATGGTTCCATCTTGGGCCCTCTTTAGTTCACGAACATAACAGAATCATATTGTATTGTAATGAATGTGTTTGAAGTTGTATTGACTCCACTCACCCTGTTATGACTTTGACCTTCATTTTACTATTGAAAACAGTTCACTTAACCTCCAAGGACCTGGCATGTCCACATATGTGGACATCACATTTTGGGTTGTTTAGACCACAAAGCTAAATTTTGCCTGATGTCCTCTTATGAGACCATTATACTGCCACCTCAGAAATCATAATGTAAAAAGATAGTTCTTTGTTTTTACACTAATCAGGTGCCAATCAGCCCAAATAGCCAAGAGAAATAAAAAATGCATGCCATGCAAGAGTTCAGGTCTTAGGAGGTTAAAAATACAAATCTGACCATTTCTTCTGGAAAAGTCTATGTAGAACCTTTAAGTACATTACTGGTCCGGACCATGATGGACCTTGAAGACTACATTTACATTGTTTGGACCTGACTATACTCTTTTTTTCTGATAACATACACTCTAAAAACTAAAAGTTTCTGAAAAAGATTTTAGGGGTTCCTAAGATTGTTGCAATGGTGGAAAATTTTTAAGTACCTAATTATCTAATTTTAAACGAGTTAATGTTTTTCAATGAAATGGTAAAATGTCTCACTTTCAACATCTGATATGTGTTCTTTGTTCTGTTGTGAATAAAGTATGGCTCTATCAGATACGCAAATCATTGTATTCTGTTTTAATTTACATTTACTTACATTTTACACCATGTCCTTTTTTGGACACTGGTCCAAGAAACTTTTTTGGAACTGGGGCTGTAAAATAAATTCGCTTTACTTTGCTTTACCTTCAGGAATTAAAAAAAAAAATCATTTATATCCCTTATGTTATAATTACTTTGGGAAAAACATTGTTGATAGATTTGGCAGAACACAGTCCGTCTTGAAAAAGTTTCTTAAAACACAAATAATTCATAAAATGTCTTTTTAGTTGTAAATTCTAAAAATGAATATTACACTAGGAACCTTTGAGAGTCCCTTATTGTAATTAAGCATCTTTTAAAAAACATTGCGTAAGTATTTTAAGGGTTTTCAAAGAACCTTTAAAAAGGTCCCTGGAGGCACTTTTAAAAGGTGTGACAATCTGAGGAACCACTAAAAGATCTTCCAGAAACCCTTTGCTTTTATAGTGCAATTGAAATGATAAAGCAATGGAGTCTAGACACAGTAAGTAGAATATAATGAACAGAGGAATTCCAGTCTGTCGAGTCAGTGGAGCAGAATGATGACCGAATTGATTAAGAACAACTCCATCTGTAAACCATGTCAATCAATCTGAGATCCTGAGATGAGGCATCACTTGACAGATTTGAGAAATAAAGCTTTGATTGAAAAAAATCTTTACTGTTCATCAATTTAACTGCACTGGTTGAGATTTTGGTTGTATTGGGTAGGGTTCTGGTTGTATTGCGTAATGTTTTGACTATTTGGTAAGGTTCTGGTTGTATTTGTGTGGTGTTTTGACTGTACTAGGGACTTTTGTTGTAATGGGTAGGGTTTTGGTTGCCTTGGTTGAAACTGTGTATTTGGGTGGTGTTTTGTCTGTACTGGTAGTATTAGAATTGTATTGGTTGAGGTTTTGATTATATAGTGTTTTGGTTGTATTTGTTTGCAGTTTTAGATGTATAGTGTAGAGTTTTATTTATACTGGGTGGGGTTTTGGTTATATGGTTGGTGTTTTTACTGCATTGTTTGGGGTTTTGGTTGTTTGGTTGATGTTTTGACAGCATTGGTTGAGGTTTTGGTTGTGTGGTTGGTGTTTTGAATGCATTGATTGGGGTTTTGGTTGTTTGGTTAGTGTTTTGACTGCAATGGTTGAGGTTTTGGTTGTGTGGTTGGTGTTTTGTACATTGGTTGTGGTTTTGGTTGTTTGGTTGGTGTTTTGACTGCATTGGCTGGGGTTTTGGTTGTTTGGTTGGTGTTTTGACTGCATTGGCTGGGGTTTTGGTTGTTTGGTTGGTGTTTTGCTGCATTGGCTGGGGTTTTGGTTGTTTGGTTGGTGTTTTGATTGCGTGGTTGGTGTTTTGACTGCATGTGGTTGGGGTTTTGATTGGGTGGAGTTTGGGTTATTTATTAGAGACACAATTCCTATGTTCAGTGGAGATATATTTACACTACCACAAAGTCAGAATAAACTGTCTCAGACCTCTTGAAGTGGTTTGAGTGAATCCGAAGTGTCTTGTGTGTGTTTACACCTGTATAATTACGTAGATAATCTCTATCCAGATATAATCCTGATAGTGAACAGGTATGAAATGACCAGGTGTAAACAGTGTCTTTATGTCTTTTTAGGAAAAACTCCAGATACATTTAAAAAAACTGGAGAAAGGCATCCAGACTTTGAAGAGATTAAAAGTCAACAGTGAAGAGGTGACCACGCAAGTTAAGGTGGGTCACTAGCTATAATTTGTTGTGTAAAGTATTTAACACTTAGTGTGAATAAGATTATCTTAATCTGGCATTTGTCCTACTTTTAGCTTCAGGCCCACTGTGCCGAGAGACAGATTAAGAAGGAGTTTGAGAAGCTTCGCAAGATCTTCATAAAAGAAGATGAACCAGAAGATTGAAACTCGTTCGAGCTCAGCAGATGTTCTTCTGATTGTGGGAAAAGTAACTTACAGTAAAAGTTAAAAAGGATTTTGTTCTCTGTAAAGTCAACAATTTGGAGATATTTGTTTAGATAGCAACAGCATGAGCTACCAATACAGAACATTTACTTTAAGGTGGTAGTAACTTCAGGCTCCTGTAGAGAATGTCCTGTAGACTGGCATTGTTAGCACTGCTGGTAGACCTGTATGACTGTACACTTCCATACACCTGCATATTCAGCTACTTCCTTCACACTCTGACCTTTAACCCCCAAATACAATCACTCCTTTATCATTAACATCTGAGACATTCAATGCACTGTACCACCTCTTCATCTCACACACCCTGCAGGTATTTATAGCCTCATCCTCATGTAGAACTAATTTTAAAAATTAATTTCTTGCCTGGGGAGTTAACATCTGTACAAACCTTCCTAGGAAAACTGTTCTTTGTTAAACAAAGACTATGATGACCCAGGAGTGACACATATCCTGCAAAGTACGTAATCTAAAGTTTCAGGTGCATAATCATCACGTTCTTCAGTGGTTCTAGATTTGCTATGATTAGCAATGTATTCCAAAATATTTACTCATATACCATGTGAAAGCAATAATCACTTAAATAACCCAATTGTTAAGCTACATACCCTAAACATCTCTAGAGGCTCAAACTGAATCCATGTTTTTAACCTTTCAAATGAAAAGCATTCCTGGGAAACTCGAAATTCAGTACTGGTACTGCCAGTCTAACAAGCAGTGAATAGTCACCTAAATAGTCAAACACCAGCATTTCTCTCAAACCTCATTCAGATGTTAACGGAGGTCTCAGTCTAGTGGATGTGGTTTAGGAGTGTAGTCTGTTGACATTTTTTAAAATGTTTTAAAATGGCTTTTATTTTGCATCAAATTGTTTCATTTTGCTTTTATTTGACTATTTTGACAACAATTGATTGTGATTCTCTCTTTGCTCTTTTGCTGCATTTCTTTCTGTTTGCATTTGTCAATTTGCAGAAAATTGCAATAAATAAAGATCTGATTGACATTGTATGACCGAACGCTAAGGTAGAGACAAAACTTCTATTTATGATGTAGGAGTTATTAACTGAAATGAAGCTTTGTATTGATTGTGCACTTTATTGAGAAGATAAAATAAGCAGATTTTATTGTGGAAGCTGGAGTAGATCTTCAGAACGTTGTATGACTTGTCTTGTGACTTGAACTTCTTGCCACAGTAGCTTAGTAATTTTTTAGTGATTTACTCAAGCAGTATAATTTTATTTTGCCATCTTGCACCTCCACTAAAAGCAGTATTTGAAGGGAGCTTCTGCCCCCTTGTGGACATCAGCCTCACCTATACACTGCTGTTGCTGAATCAGCCTAGAGTCTACATCCTACTGTCTTGTGAACGCTGACGTCACAACAAAGTGGCTTAAATTTTTAAGAATTTAAAGTTTTACCAGGAACAGATTGACAAGAAAAAGGTTAGAGCTCCACCACTCTGGACTGGTGATGGGTTTTATTGGCTCTTTAACTTTGCACCATAGCAATAAAGTTTAATCTAATCTAATTCAAGAAGTACTCAGACATACACATTATAGATCTTCTTTCTTATTGAAGAGTAAAAAACCTTCTGTCCTTCTTTTGGTTCTACTGGGTGTTCATTTAGCAATGAAAACAGAATTCTCAATGTAGCAGCTTTGTTTTTCCATTTTATCACAAAGTGAGCATTTTATAGATAGATAGATAGATAGATAGATAGATAGATAGATAGATAGATAGATAAATAGATAGATAGATAGATAGATAGATAGATAAAATATTAATAAAAAAACAACAGCTACATTCAAGACCAGGCATGAATTACAACAAAAACAACACAAATACATACAGGTTACAGTTCATTGTGAAAAGTTTTTAAGAAAAGGTGACTTAACAGTATCAGCTATGAAAAACTCCTCATTTTGTACTCACAACAGGTCATGTCGAGTAAACATAAAAATACTCTCTTGACTTAAATAATGTTGTTAACATGTTATTATTTTATCTGGATTTGAATTTTGCATCATAGAAGTAACTCCCGAGTCTGTAAAGAAAAAAGTTTTTAGTTTGGTGGCTGCAAAGGACACTTTTTGTCTCAAATTCTTCACCAGTTCGTGAGAATGAGAACACCTGCAAAATTCATGTGACGTACATTCACAGATGAACCTGCCAGCTGAAAGCTCTGATAATTATCTGCTGTTCAACCATTACATATGTATACATTCATATCAGTGTCAGTGGAGTAACTCTTAGTCAACGGGGTTACTTTTATTAATGTTGTCAGTTTTATTAATAGTGTATTCAGCTGGTTAACTTATCAATATCATACTCATTCAGTTAACTTAGTCTTATTCTAGTCTTTAGTAAATGGGGTAACTTTTATTAATATTGTAGTTTTATTGATGTTATATATTCCAGTCAATGTAGTAATGTTTTAACTATTGTACGTTTTTGGAAAAAATAGTTTTATACATTTTCAAAACATTTTAATCCACTTTAAGTTACCTTTAAAGGTCCAGTATTATTTTTAAGGAGCAACAGTGTATCTTAAAAGTTTTACATTGATTTTTCAAAGAAAGAAACAGATTTGTGTCTTTATCTGAACTGTTTTATACTAAACTAAAATGGGCTGAAGACTGAACCTTGAGGAACACCAGCACAGAGACAGTAGTGGACAGTGGTTCAGTAAATTTTCTGTCATAGGAGTAATGTTCCTCAAGATTACATCTTTGTTCTGTTTTAATGTGGGAACATAACAGTATTTCTGTTGTTGTTTTCTGTGGGTATGGTGGACATTCTTCTATGCTGGGCATTCCTTTGTTAAAATCTTGATGTTCCTGATAGTAGTAAGAAAACATGCATCATTTTTTTGTCAGCACATGCCTTTAAACTGGAATGATTACTTTTTCACCCATGGGCATTTCCTTCAAATTCATCCTCTTGTCAGTGCTGTCCAGGCAGGTATCAAGACCTCATCCATCCATCCACTATCATCCACTTAATCCTGGTCAATGTTGTGGTGAGTCCCCTCTCACTTCACTGGGCGCAGGGCAGCTAAACCCATGACAGGACATTAAGAGCTCATCTTAACATTTTATCAGGTAATGTTACTGTTGTGTTTTCTTGAGTTATTCTATTATAAATGTATAGTTTAATATAACAGATCATATGTATAAATGGGGAAATAGTGTGAAAAAGTTAATGTGTACAGAATTTTACTCAAAAATGTAATATTTTATATTCATTACACATAAAGTGACATAAGCCTTTTTTGTTTTAATGCTGATACTGTTTGAATAGTAGTTTACTCAAAATATATTCTCATAATTTGATTGAACTATAAGCCATACTGATAAACATTAACACAAAAAGGCTTGCATTACATGTAATAATGATCAAATAAATTAGTTTTTGAATGAAAACAAATTAACTCAACATTTTTGATGCAGCACTGTATGTGTATATAATAAAAGTAAATATATTTATATACAGTTTATTTGATTTTCACAGTGATATAAGACCATCCTTTATCTTTCCTCAGCATCAGTGACCGGAGCTGGAGATGACATCTTCTTGCAGCCCACTTGAACAGGACCTCTCATGTCCTATCTGTCTGAAGATTTTTGAGGAGCCGGTGATTCTGTCATGCAGTCACAGTTTCTGCAGGTCATGTCTACAGAAGGCATTTAAGGAGAATTTGGAAAGAGAATGTCCAATCTGTAGACAGAAGGCATCAGAGGAACATCCTCTGCCTGATCTGGCTCTGAGGAATGCCTGCGAGACTTACCTACAGGAGAAGAATGACAAGGACTCTGGAAGGCAGTTGAGCTGGAGTGATCCGGACCCGCGAGGCATTTTGTGTTCTCTGCACTTTGAGAAGCTAAGCCTGTTCTGTCTGGATGACCAGAAGCTGTTATGTCTGCAGTGCATGTCTGAGGAGCATCAGAGTCACAGTTTCTGCTCCCTCAGCAGAGCTGCTAGCCCATACAAGGTAAGAGAGTTTCAGTCATTTTTACTCTGTTCTCCAATGGTCAGGACCCCCACAGAGCTGGTGTATCATTCTCAATGACACTGATGTGGTGGTGGTGTGTTAGAGCTGCTGGAAATGTTAAACACTGTGTCCACTCACTGTCCTCTATTAAACACACCTACCTTGTTGGTCCAGCTTGTAGATGTAAACTCAGAAACAGTAGCTCAGCAGTTTGTGGTGGTCCCTCTAGTTCTAACACTGATGGCTGGTTTGTGCACTATTTTCACTCCACTCATACCAGCAACACACACCACCACCGCGTTAGTGTCACTGAGTTAGCTTCATCTGCTCTGTGGTTCGGAGGGGGCTCTAACCATTGAGGAATAGGATGAAATGCTAACAAAGTATACAGAGAAACAGATTAACTACAGTCTGTAATTAAAAAACTACAACGTGCACCTACAGTATATGGTCATTGGAGTGTAAATACAAGGTATGTGTATCTAATGATGTTGCCAGTGAGTGTAAATGACAGCAACTACGCTTTTATTTACTAACAAGCATTTAGGACGTTCATGACGACGGATGGCGGCCAAAGGTTGCTTCCCTTATGTCGGTCTGTCCTATGAATTTAAGTTATTTGAAGTATTAAGCGCTGGGAAGCGGGTCCACTGGTGAGCACCTGGTGGCCTGGGAAGTACATGTAACTCAACTGAGACCAGCCCAAAAAGGCATTGTTGGGTCATCTTGTGGACTCACCACTTGGTAGGTGAATGCTGATAGTCAGGTGGCAGGCAGATGAGGATGGTGCTGGGTGACACTGTCAATCGAAATGGGCTCTGCGAACATGGGAATATCACCCCTCCTGAAAGAGCCAGTGCTGGTGTGTGAAGTGGAAAAATACACACTAGATATAGTTGACCTTTCATCCACACAGAGTAAGATTAGATTAGATTAGATTCAACTTTTTGCACACAATGAAATTTGACCTCCGCATTTAACTCATCTGTATAGAACATATCTGTGAGAACATGTGCCAGAAGTGGTGGGCAGCCCTATTCACAGTGCCTGTGGAACAGTTGGGACTTGCCTTGCTCACGGGCACTTCAGTAGTGACCTGCCTGAAGATCGAATCACCAACCTTCTGGTCACAAGACCAGATCCCTAACCACTAGGCCATGGCTGCCATCACATACCAACGACTTTGGATCTGATCAAGGGCTTTGGTACCAGACCTCTCAACAGGGTTTGGTTACTCTCCTCCTCCAGAAGACCCATGGGAGAAAGGCTCCAGGCAGGGGTGGGGATACTCATAAGTCCCAGGCTGAGGACTTTGCATTTGGAGTTCTGCACAGTGGACAAGAGGGTTGTCTGATGGTTTTGGGGAGGAAAACAGATTTTGTGCGTGTGCACGAAACAGTATTGCAGAGTATTCAGCCTTCTTGGAGAATGTTGGACAGGTACTTCAGGAAGTGCCTCCTACTGACACCATAGTTTTACTGGGTGACTTCATTGTTCAAGTGGGTAATTACGCCATCACTTAGAAGGGTTTGATTGACCTCCTTGATTTGAACTCGAATGGTGTTATATTATTGGACACCAAATTTGAGCAGTAGGTGGATCATAAGTGCACATAGTACCACAGCACCTTGGGCCTAAGGTTGATGATCAGTTTTATAATAATTACATCTGACCTGAGACCATTTGTGCTGGACTCTTGTAAAGAGGGGCAGAGTTGTCAACTGATCACTACTTTGCGGTGGATTTGACGCACTGAGCCTTCCCGGTGGGGTGGGAGTATCTGGCAGATGCTTCAGTGTGAAAAAGTTCAACTCCTACCTGTACAAGGACTTCTCCAGAGTGACAAGTGAGAACAAGGACATGGACAAGGAGTCTGAATGGACCATGTGCAAGTCCTCACTTATCTATCATTATCTATGTGTAAATACAAAATGGCCAACAACATTTGCACAATTAGGAGAGCTCAATCTTGAACTAGTCATTAAATTTAATATTTCAGACCTGGACAAGCATTTTTCCCAATTTGTGAGTTGATAGACAGGCTGTTGTCTGAGTAGGTGAACCAAATTAACTGACATGTACTGTCTGTTTTTAGGGAAATCTTCAGAACCACCTAACAAGCCTGGAGAAGAAACTTGAAGTCGTCAAAAACATTAGAAACCTCAGTGACCAGGAGGCTGACCACATTAAGGTGTCTCATTCATTCTAATCTTTATCTGAAGCCAGCTTTGTGTAGAGTGTAAAATAAAGTACCTTTGTCCTTTTCTTAGTTTCAGGCCCAGAACACAGAGAGACAGATAAAAGAAGAGTTTGAGAAGTTACATCAGTTCCTCAAACAGGAGGAGGAGGCCAGGATCACGGCACTGAGAGAGGAAGAGAAGGAGAAGAGCCAGAAGATGAGGAAGAAGATTGAAGAGTTTGATAATCAGATACAGGACATAAGTGGCAGAATTAGAGAAACAGAGGAGAACCTAAAGGAAGATGCCTTGTTTCTGCAGGTAACATCTTAATTTGCTTGATGATACCATATGACACGGGAATCATTCATAAACTAAGCTCTTCTTCATCTCATTTACAGGATATCAAGAGGACTTTTCTGAGGTAAGCATGTGTCCACAATACAAGAACCATTTAACATTTAATAATACAATAAAGTAATGTGCATGTCTGTGACTTCAGAGCTCAGTACAAGGGTCCAGATCCAGAGATGGATTCAGGAGCTCTGATTGATGTGGCTAAACATCTGGGGAACCTGAGGTACAGAGTGTGGGAGAAGATGAAGAGCATATCTCCTTACTGTGAGTAAATGATCATGAAAAGTGAGCTGACCAGATCTTTGGTTTGTGTTTTAATCGTCAAGCTTGACAGCCTACTTCAGAGTCCCAAATGTTTTGGCTCCTTTCAGATGAAAGTTGATTGGCTATTAGATTCATGCAGATTCTAGCAGGAGAAAGGCGACAACAGAAGAAACCAGAAAGACTTGTTTCTCAGATAGCATGAAAGCACTGGGCTTGTCTCAGCTGAGTGTTGGCAGCGTTGTCTTAGACTTGTCTTTGGCCAGCCATAGTTGGGGCAAGTGTTGATTTCAGTCAGCTGGTAAAAAAAAGCTCATTCTGACTGTCATATTACAGTCTGCACCCTGTGCCTCAGTTAGAAATGCTTGGGCCAACTGTTACATTAGATTTGGCACCTGCCATGTTGGTAAAATTGGCTCAGGCTTACTGTCATATTACATTCAGCAACCCAACATGCCAGTAAAAAGGTCTTGCGCCAACTGGCCGAGTGGCTTGGGATGACTTTCATACAACACTTGACTGGTAAAAAGGGCACAGAATGATTCCCGTGTCCTGACAGCTGTATATCAGATTGGTAACTGAAAAAAATCAAATCAGACCGACGAGAAGTGTCTGAGAAAAGCTCAGATGTTTCAACAATTTCAATGTCATTTAGCTTTTCAGTCTTAATCATAATGCTAAGTCTGAGCCTTTAACACCATTTTGTTCTTCTGTAGTTCCTGTGATTTTGGACCCGAACACCTCAAACTCCTCTCTGCTTCTGTCTGAGGATCTGAGCAGTGTCTTACGCTCTGCTGTAAACCTTCAGCTTCCAGATAATCTGGAGAGGATGAGTGTGTACACTGCGGTTCTGGGCTCTGAGGGCTTCACCTCAGGGACTCACAGCTGGCAGGTGGATGTTGAAGACAGCGAGATGTGGATTGTAGGAGTGGCTGAAGAGTCGGCCAGCAGGAAGGAAGGTCACGGAGCGGTCCCAGAGAACGGGTTCTGCTGTATATGGAGGAACACTGATGTGATTGTAGCCGGAACCTCCAGAAGCTCCGTCCAGACTCTCAAGAGAAACCCGACCATCAAGAAAGTCTGTGTGACACTTTATTGGGAGAGTGGTCTGGTGACATTTTCCAACTCAGATAATAACACAAACCTGCATACCTTCACATACAAATTCACTAAGAAGATGCATCCATACTTCTACAATGAGAGTAAAAACTCCATAAAGGTTCTGCCTGCACAAATCTCTGTCAAACAGGAAGAGCCGGAGCAGCTTACGTCAGGGGTAATCTCTGAAATCAAAAGAAAACAAATTTACACAAAACTAACTTCTACATCTGAGAATGTCCAAAACACTAAGATTTAGATGATCATCCATCATGTTTGGAGCCCAAATTTGACTTGTTTGGAATTGGACCTATGAGTCATTGCTATCAAATACTATACAGTCCAGTTCCTTCTGTAAAACTCACCAAAACCTTTCCAGGACTTCTCATCCAGACTGCAGTGCAAAAAAATCACTGTAAATTAACAGTAAAATACTGGCAGCACAACACCCATGATCCATCTATCAGTCAATGGAGCTTTGGGATTGGAAGACCAGAGAGAGGGTAGGCATCGTCTCAGGTATTTCCCAATCCTGCAAGAGATCTCACTAGGAGCAGAAGAAGAGACAATTTTACCCCCAATTCTTAAATATTTACACTAGATACATGTATGTTATAGAATAGATTTTATGGTTCTTTTACTGGTTTATAAATCACTTAATGCAGACTGATCTGATATAGTGCACAGATATGAGCTGAGTAGATCTCTCAGATCACTAAAAACCAGCCAGTCCTGTCTAAGATTAAACGTTAAAAATGTTTAAGATAAAGACTAAACAGTCATGTTTAAGATAAAGATGAAACAGTCCTGTCTTATATAAAGATTAAACAGTGAGTTAATCATGTGTAATACATAGACTAAATGCTTGGTTAGTCCTGTCTAATACAAAAACTAAACTGTCAGTTAAACCTGTCGAATATAAAGATTAAACACTCGGTTAATATAAAGACTAACCAGTCAATTAGTCCTATTTAAGATAAAGACTAAACACTCAGTTAGTCCTATCTAAAATAAAGACTAACCAGTCAATTAGTCCTATTTAAGATAAAGACTAAACACTCAGTTAGTCCTATCTAAAATAAAGACTAACCAGTCAATTAATCCTGTTTAAGATAAAGACTAAACACTCAGATAGTCCTGTCTAAAAAAAGACTAAACACTCAGTTAATCATGTCTAATATAAAGACTGAACACTCAGTTTCCTGTTTAATATGAAGACTAAACACAATGTTAATCCTGTATAATATAAAGACTAAACTCTCAATTAAATCTGTCTAATATAAAAACTAAACACTTGGTTAGTCCTGTCTAATACAAAAACTAAACTGTCAGTTAATCCTGTTTAATATAAAGACTAAACATTCTGTTAATCCTGTCTAATATAAAGACTAAACACTCAGTTTCCTGTTTAATATAAAGACTAAACACTTGGTTAGTCATGCTTAAGATAAAGAGTAAACAGTCAATTAGTCTTGTTTAATATAAAGACTAAACACTTGGTTAGTCCTGTCTAAAATAAAGACTAAACACTCAGTTTCCTGTTTAATATATACATTTGTAGATTAAACATTTGGTTAGTCTTGTCTAGTATAAAGACTAAACAGTAAATTAGTCCTGTTTAATATAAAGACTAAACACTCAGTTAGTCCTGTCTAATATAAAGACTAACCAGTCAATTAGTCCTTTTTAAAATAAAGACTATACACTCGGTTAGTCCTGTCTAAAATAAAGACTAAACACTGTTAGTCCTGTGTAATATAAAAAAAAAAAATGTTGATTTACCTCTTATTGTTTAATTCTTTAATTCCTTTTAATTCTTCTGATTTATCTTTGTATTAATTTGTGGTGTTTGGAAAGTTGTATATAAATAAATCTGCCTTGCCTTGAATCTCACCCTGCTGTTTGTTGAACTTCATCACTATCCAAATCTTTGAGAAGCCCTGAATCCACAGTAGTCATTGGCTGGCTGGCTTAAGTCGAAATGGATGAAATTTCAACTTTTTCACATTATTGTTGTTCTTTATTTACTTGTTCTACAAGACTTCAGGGGGTACTCCAGACGTCTGACACCATATTACAAACTCACTCCTAGAGGGTTTAGTTGGAGGTGTATAGAGTCTTCATTAACTCACAGAGCCATCTTTATATATTGAGCTAGAACCCTCCAGAACTGTATATAGAACTTTGCCCAGTACATCCTTTAACCACAGTTGTCTTTACTGAAGGATGATGGGTTCTGTAGTTATAACACTGATATGAACTTACAATATCATCACACATGGCAGTGTCACTTGTGTTGGAAAAACAAGTTTAATATTTTTTTATTATATATTATTGTGTCAATCCCTTGAAATCCCAGATATATTTTATTATCTGAAGTAAAAATCAATTCTTTCCATTGATTTCAATGAGAAACAGAAACAAAAGTGCTTGGGATATTACATGGGAGGCATTTAAACGACCGAATTCATTCTGATTGTAGATTAAGATGGAGGTGTTTACGTGCACAATGTACTCAACAATCTGATTAACTTCTTTGTTCACACAGCAACTAATCAGATAAGAATACTGGCATGCTAAGAGTACATTTAGCACACAAGGCAAAAATGTAGTGCAAAAAAAGATAAATATGTCCAAGTATGTCTTTTTTTACTGTTTCTTTCATTAAATAAAGTATTCAGTGTCTGACTTAAAACAATGAGATGGATTTAGGAACTATGGCTTTAGTTAGCAACATGAATGCTAACAAGCTAGCGTGCTAACTGACCTTTTTAAAAGCTGCACTTTAAGAAAATATTGGCTTAAAATCAGGTTTTTAACAAATAATGAGTCATTTCAGAAACTAAAGATTTGTTTACATACTAAACTACTGAGAGCACTTCTAATTGTGGTGTATTATTATTTACACATTTTTTAGTGCTGCATGTAGTTTGCTACATGGCCATACAATGATACTTCATGTTTCAGGGGTTTTCAGACAAGTTTGGGCACAGTTAATGCTAATATTAGCTTAGCTAAATCCTCATAGAATGCTACCACAACAAAATGCTAAAAGAAGCCATTTTCTTAGCGATCATTAGCAGTCAATGCTATTTGTTGTGCTCTTATCGCAGACCTCAAGTTCAAAGCTGGTGAAAGCTAACTTCACAAACCAGAAACTCAAATAAGGTCAAAGCTGAGACCAGTGAAGCTTCTGATTGGAGAATATTTTGGAACAGGCATCTGAAAACAAGCCTTAATAAAGGATAAAAGGAGACCCAGCAGTTTTAGTTTAAGTTCAGTACTTAAGTAGTCCTTAGATCTGTTGCTGTAATGAAGATATCTCTCAGCACAAGAACCCAACACTATAACAATTTTATAACATATAATAGGTACAATGATTATAGCATTGTTAGCGATTTTTCAGTGCTGGTATTTTTATCTCAATGTAATTGTAGAAATAATAGTAGAAAATAGTATTTTATTATTTTTTCTTTTCAGTATTATATATATATATAACTGAATTAGATTTTATTACCTTTTTTTATTTCATTGCAGGGGACTTTTACTGTATAACACTGACCACGTTTATCCAGTCAATGACGTTTAATTTACAGTCACTGCATCCACTCAAATACACGTCCGCGTTTTCCAACCAGCCAATCAGAGAGTTTCCCCGCCCAGATGCGGAAGTGAGGGAGCTGTTGTTTCTGCCCTTTGTAGTTCCTGATAAAGTGGGATACGATTTTCGGGTTCTTGATCATGTTTCACGTTAGAGCGGACCGAATGAGGTGTCCTGGTCTAAAAGGTCAGTTTAAAGCTGTACTGACTGTAAAACAACAGACAGGTTTGTAATCTGAAGTTATTTTGACTGTAACTCTGCGGTTCCACCTTAAATATAGCGGCGCTACCATAGACTTACACTCAAGCGCCTGCAGGCTGCCGAATGGAGCTTCTGCGCTTTTTAAGGTGGAACTGGAGAATTACCAAGGATGAATATGTTTAGTCTTTTTAAATATTATACTTTTATTTAAGTATTTTTCTTTTTTCATTGAAAGTACTTTGTACATTTACTTTTCCTGCACATTATTTTTCTCACCATTATGTTGTATTTCCAAGTTTATTATATTCTCTTGTGCAACTAATAATAATAATAAGAATAATAATAATAATAATATACTGATATTTTAACATAATTAGATTTTGAACAGCTCCTCTATTTTTATTTCATTGGGGGGAACTTTTACTGTATGTCACTGACCACGTTTATCCAGTCAATGACGTTTAATTTACAGTCGCTGCATCCAATCAAATACACGTCCGCGTTTTCCATCCACCCAATCAGAGCGTTTCCCCGCCCAGATGCGGAAGTGTGGGAGCTGTTGCTTCTGCAGGTCGTTTCCCGATTAACTGGAACCGTTTTACATGTTCTAGCACATGTTCCACGTTAAAGCGGGCTAACAGAGGTGTCCTGGTCTAAAAGGTCAGTTTAAAGCTGTACTGACTATAACACAGAGGTCAGGTTTGTAATCTGAAGTTGTTCTGACTGCAATTCTGCTGCTCCACCTTAAATAGAGCGGTGCTACCATAGACTTACACTCAGGCTTTGCAGGCTGCTGAATGGAGCGGCTGCGCTTTTTAAGGTGGAACTGGAGAATTACAGTAAGACGTTAATGAATGAGAAGTAAACTTTATAAACTGCTCCAGATCACACATGCTCTGCTGAAAAGTCTGACTGTAAGTTATGAAACATTAGTTTTAGACTTCTGAACAACCCGAGAGTCTAAACTTACTGGAGTCAAAACTAACAGGTGCGCTGAACATCAGGTAAAGACTGAACACGTGACTTATATCACTACCCAGTTTAGATGGGATGTACCCGTGTTGAAGGTTCTTGACTGTTTTACAGTAGCCCTGCTGATATTTGGGGGCAGCTCTGGTGGTTAGGGATCTGGTCTTGTCATGACTGAAGTGCCTTTAAGCAAGACACCTAACCCCCAACTGCTCCCTGGGCTCTGTGGATAAGGTTGCCCACCACTATGTGTGTCATTCACTGCACAGATGGGTAAAATGTGCAGGTCATGTGGGTTTTGGGACTAATGAGGGGTCATGATTATATTTGTACACTTCTGTAGTTTCACAGCTGTGTTTGTTGTTGTGTTAACAGTGTTCAGCTGCTGATGGAGATGAGCAGCTCTCACAAACACTCAGGCGATGCTGAGGACTCTTCTGCAAAGGTGAAGCGTCACAGAGGCTGCTGGGAAAACAGCACTGAGCAGACTGAACCAGCAGAGGGCACCAACATCCAAGTGGTCAGTGGCATTGTGGGAATGATGAGGTCAAAACGTAAGCAGATGTTCAATTAAGAAAATCATTTTTCATCTCTCTCTCTCTCTGTCTCTCTCTGTCTCTCTCTCCACAGTCAGTGATTATACCTGTGTATAATGGAGCTGAATGGCTGGATGAGTGTCTCCAGGCTGTTCTGGATCAGGACTTTGAGGGCTCCATGGAGCTCTCAGTGTATGATGACTCCAGTACAGTATGTATCATTAATTACACAGCTGATGTACACAACTCTACACTCTTCAGTGTTTCGATGCAGTCCATGTTTAAAATTCAGCTCTCAGCACATTTCAGTATTTAGTGCTGGTCCAGCCGTTACTGAAATACTCTGATAATAATTGACGTATTTACAGGATGTTAAACCTCTGCACACCCCTGTTAAAATGCCACCTTTATGTGATTTATAATCTATAAAACAGATTATAAACCTTTTTACACTTTTGCTGTGGCGTATAATCTGTACAGTTCAGTTGAAATAAAAGTAAAATCATTTAGAAGGAATAAAACTAAAATAATAAGTGTGAACATCCTCTTATAATGTGGAAAACGTCTTCTGGTCTGATGAGACAGAGGTTGGACTTTTTGGGCATAATTCCAAAAGGAATGTTTGGTGCATAGTCAACACTTTGAATCACCAAAAGACCCACAGTGAAGCACGGTGGAGGGAGCTTTATACATTATACATTAAAGCTGCTATTCTGCAGAGTAACTGTGGCTTTTTTTTTCTGTCTCTCTGTCTGTCTCTCTCTGTCTGTCTCTGTCTGTCTCTGTCTCTGTCTGTCTCTGTCTGTCTCTCTCTCTGTCTGTCTGTCTCTCTCTCTGTCTGTCTGTCTCTCT
>BRDA01027800.1:0-10585 GCA_036984385.1 Crenuchus spilurus | reverse complement strand
AATAATATATTGACATTTGCCATCTCCACATCATTGCATTCAGTTTTTATTCACAATTTGTATAGCGTCCCAACTTTTTTGGAATCCGGTTTGTAGTTTTCTTATACAGTGTGTGCTTGAAAGTTTGTGAACCCTGTAGAATATTCTATATTTCTGCATAAATATGACCTAAAACATCAGTGGTCGACCAACAAATATTACTCCATGTAATAGTCAACAAGGTCACAAAGGACCCCAGAGTAACGTCTAAGCAACTGAAGGCCTCTCTCAGACTAGCTAATGTTAATGTTCATGAGTCCACCATCAGGAGAACACTGCCATGCACACCATTGTTGTTTTGAAAATCTGATGTTTTAGGTCATATTTATGCAGAAATATAGAAAATTCAAAAGGGTTCACAAACTTTCAAGCACCACTGTAACTCCTATTTGTGGTATCTTAAAAATCCATAAAATAGCATGCTTTTTACAGTCCAAAAAGTTTCTGGAGGTTGTCAGACACCACATTTGCCGACCACCTTTATTCGGACCCCCATCTGACTGGATCAAAAGGTATTAATTACTAGGTTAGACCGCACAGTTTAACAAAGCAGGTGTAAACTATAAGACTGGCTGAAGCTTGGGTTTAAAAAGGCATAATGTGTACTGTACTCAGTTGGAATGCCAAACCAAGACCAGTATTGAACATGCAGTTGTTCCCTAAAACCAGCTTGGTAGTATCTGTTGACCAAATGAGAGCTCAAATACATCAGACAGTCTCACATTTAGCTGGATCTTGTATTCAGATCATATGTACATTAAAGTATATTATTAATATTAAAGGCACACTATGTAATTTCCAGCGACATCTAGTGGTTTAGTTTCCATATTGCAACCAACTGAAAACCCTTTCCTAAGCCCCCCCCTTCATAACACGAAGGAGTCTCTAGGGTGGCCTTAAGATGTCATAAATCTTTGATACTCCCAAACGTGATGTCTAATAGCAGCTTTAGAGCTAGTGATATGTCACGTGGTAAGATTAATTTTAATTAGAAATTTAGGAAATGTAATATGTAAAATTATCATAGCTACAATGCAGACAAAACATATTTTCTGCCCTTTAGTAGTGGTATTGTAAATGTTAGCTGTTTTCTGTACAAACACAACATAATGTAACAAAGTAAACGCATCAAACTGCTTCACTGTAGACCAGGGGTGTCAAACTCCAGTCCTGGAGGGCCGGATTCCTGCAGAGTTTGGTGATCTTTCTGATCAAACACACCTGATTCAGCTCAGCAGGTAATGAGCAGGTTTAATTGTAGTGTCAGAGCAGAGAAATCACCAAACTCTGCAGGAATCCGGCCCTTCAGGACTGGACTTTGACACCCCTGCTGTAGACAGATAATGTAGGCAGGATACACATTTTCTCTAGTCAAGGTAAGCTTGCCATGCTCTGAAGAAGGCACTTCAGCTGATACATAAGCTTCTAATAAAGTTATGTATTTTTAGACCCTCAGAGCCATAATGTCAGCTCTCTCAGTGTGTTAGCTTAATCTTAACAGTTCACACAATAAGCTCATATAATCTAAGCTTGCAAACTAGTGTGCAGCTACGAATCTCCCGTTCCATCTTAAATGCTGCAGTAGCATTCAGCTCCGATGCCTACAGCACAATTTAAGGTGGAATGGGGGGAAAACACTGAAGCTCAGTAAACTTTGGGAGTACCTTGGCGGTGGAATGGAGTGGTTGAGCACCATTTCAAGGCTGTATGAGAGAGCGTGCTGCTTTGGCATCACTTTGAAAACTTCTGTCCCTCATTAGCTGTTTCCATGTAGGAAAGGCAACACCAAAGAAACGTGTATTTCTTCTTCTTCTCCTGTTCTATGTCAGCCAACGGTAAAACAAAGCTTCAGCGCCATCAAATTTGAGTGGCCAATTCGTCATTACAACACAAATGGTTTCTCGGTGTGCTTGCCTCTTGTTTGTCCTTTTCAAACTACCGTAGAAACATGGCGATGCAACATGGCGGCCTCAGTCGGTGTTCGACCCGCGACCAATGTAGATATAAACAGGTTATTCTAAGGTAAAATAATCAAACAACTTCATAGTTTATAATGATTATATTTATTTTTAATCATTTATATTAGTGATTATCTTAAATTCTGCTAAAAGATAACCGAAAATATTACATACTGTACCTTTAAAACAATCCAATTGATTACTAGGAACTTCTAACTCTTCACGGAAGGTGTAAAAGTAAAAAGGTAAAAGAGAAAATATAAAAATAATTTTTTTTGAAAGGGAAGCAGAAACATAATGCTTTGGCACTCATCAGTGTTTACCTAAGTACCCCAGTACTATGTAACCCATTAATTTGGTTTGCTGGCCAATCACAAGCTACTACTTTAAAAGGAAGCAATTAGCCTCCGCAGGCAATGCAATCCTCCTCCTTCCTCCCCACCACCGCCAGGTTAGTCCCTGGTCCTGTATGGCTGTGTCTGCTCTAAACTGAATGCTGCAAACCTGGGCTGCAGCCACGGCCTATGTCAAAGACCCTAATAATTAACCTCTCCACTAATATCCCCTTCTGAGATTTTATGACAGACTTTTTTTTGTTTTGCTGCTGTAAAAGCTGCCTAAAATAGTACTAATCAATCAAAACTACTCGCTCCCATCATGTGACTGATTGCCCTTCTGTTAATATACTTATAGGTTCTGTAATATAAGCCAAAATCAAAGAGACAGAACATCTAACCAATCAAGTGTATGATATTCATTAGGGATCTGGTCTATAGCTGTCTGCCCCATCTCAGTGTTCTGAATGAGCTGCAAACCTTGTTAAAATTTCAAACGTTATCATGTATGCATGTGAGCTTAGCCAGCTAACTCTAAATGGTCATAGACACTGTGGTGTACATAACTGAAAAGCCTTTTTCAAGGCTAAACTTCAATGAGAAACTCATTGAAGAGTAATAGAAATATATAAATAGAAATAATTCAGTGAAGTCAGCCAACTCGTGCTATAAATCACTGCCAGAAAGAGAAAAGTCAGGGTCTTCCTGAAGGTCTTTGCATTCTGAAATGAGGAAACCATGACTGAATACTTTGCAATCTTCTTATAGACTCCTGCTGCCCTATAGGCATGAGCTGTTTTTATTTTCAAAGTGCTAGGCAGTTGTTTAGAGGAGTCTGAGGCTTCCGATTGTTGGGAAAAGGTTTGAAAAGAGAGCATTTAATAAAAGTTTGAAATCTGCATCACCTGGCCTTTCCTAACAATTACTGTGAACCCATAGCCCTAAGATAACCGTGGTCTGTAACCTTAGTACTAGTGAGAGCTCAATTCTCTTGGACTGCACAAACTTTTGCACTTGTCCTTTGTTGTGTGGTATTTCAATCTTTACGACATTTAGAGATCAGGTCATCTCTAAACTATTCAGTGAGAGCATTGGGGGGTCGGTGGTGGTGGGGGTGTCCAAACCTCTGAACGCCACTGTAAATGCCCAGTTAACTGTTTGTGACTAACTGAAACTGATATACACTTCTTACCATATTGTGTTTGCAGTAGCTTTATTAAACAGATTAGATTTGCTAACTCAACTCATGGGAAATGGTCACCATTACTTTGAGAGTGGTAGAATTTGGACACCCCCCCCCCCCAACGCGCTGTGCATTTAAGTATAAATGTTTAGATTAATCAAAGTGCCTTGATTATGAAAAGAAGGCTACAGATTTACAGAATGTCTGCCAGGCACACAAGCCCAGCACATATTCAGCTTTTTCACATCTATGCTCTGCTTTCTCTCTACTCTGCTCCAGGCATAATCATGAAGGGGACAGCTTCAGTCACTCCATCTGTCTGCCTATCAGGAACAAACAAACACCTGCTCCACTTTATAACACTGCAATGCACACACAAACACCATAACACACCCCTGCAAAGCAGCTCCATCCACTTACCCAGTTCTCACTCAACCTACTTTCAGATTCTACAGCACAGATACCTCAACTTGCACACACGCACACATATATGCACTAGACCTTGGCTAAGAATGGAGCTTTTACCCAATAAAATCCATAAGTGCTCCAAGAATAGAATCACTTTGTGCGAGTCTATCCGGCATCTAGTCAGACGTGTCTAGATCAATTGCTTCTTAAGCTTCTGTCCACGGGTGCTCTCAGCTTCAAAGCTTAACAAGGCCAGGTCAAACATGCTGAGAGAATATACTCAACAGCAGCTTCCTCTCAGAGTTAAGAACATGGATTTCTGAGGGAGAAGGAGAAGAAGACGAAGATGAAGCCAAAGAAGAAGAAAAAGATGAAGAAGACAAAGACAAAGAAGACAAAGATGAGGAAGACAAAGCCGAAGAAGAAGAAGACGTCAAAGAAGAGGACGACGAAGAAGACAATGACAAAGATGGAGACGATGACGAAGAAGACAAAGACGAAGAACACTAAGAAGAAGAAGAAGAAGAAACTAAGCATGAATGGACTGGCTCTAAAGCAATTACTTGCCTATCAATTGAACTACCCCCAACAGGTGTGCACGCACACGCGCACACACACACAGGTATTCTTTTGCTGTGACAGACTAAGTAATGATAGTGATACCCTTTTTGTTGCAATATAGGCCCATATACAACACATTCATCATCGACTTGAACCATTTCTCCATCATTAGCATGAAAAGTTTTTGCCTTCACATTGTTCTACATATATTTTTTTCACATTTACTAAAGGACTATTGAAATACCTTCCTTTTGGTTGGTATGATATAATGATGCTTTGGACTGGATGGGCTGAAATAAAGCACTGAACGTTGCACCCTGCCACACATGAGTGGTGGAGCCAGGAGAGTTTTTGAATTCATCTTTCAATAACTGTGTTTTATGCACATAGTGCATTATTAATTACACAGCACATAGTACATAATGGTAGATTATAGTGCACTGTACACAACCTGAAACACACAGCAAGTCTACACTGCTACATAATGTTGAATTTTTCCAATATGCTACACTAACATGCTGGCCTAGCTAATCAAAAGGTTATAAATGACGGTGATAAAAAAAATGCCACCATGCTAACAATAGTTTGACTACACATACACACAAAAATGATCCCCAATTTATGTTAACAGTGTGACTTTTCATGTGCCTCCAAATGAAATCTAATTGTAATGTTAATTGCATGCTTTATATGTAGGTATTTTGACAGAAACTGAGTGCACCTCAATGGGTTTTTGCTCACATTCTATAAAACATTCTTGCAAGAGTGACTATGAAAGAATGCATTTATTGGTAGAGCATGAATAGGCCCATTACTTTCATTGAACCACTCAAGGCCTAGATTACTCATTTGGTTGTTCTTTTAGTTCTGTCTCTGATTCATTCATTTCTGCTCCAGTGACAGCTACTCTAAGCTTCCCTGCCAGGTGTTTCCAATGCTACCTGTGCACACTCTTTAAAACTAACAACATGAAGTAAACCAGGCAAGGCAGGAACAGTCAACAGATGATGTAAGAAAAAAAAAAAAAACTCTACTGAAGGTACAACATGCTCAAAGAGGCCAGGCAAAAAGGCAATTGGGTAAGGTCTGGTGGGTTCAAGATTAGTGAATTTTATCCATAATCCCATGTAAAAAATAAGATTTTTTTCCTTCTTCAATGCTGTCATCACCTCTGTTGCTCGTGTACCTTTTGCTACCACATTTCCCCATGTCTGATCTATACATACCAGCACAATTCACACTAACACACCAACACCAAAGTCAGTGTCACTATAGTGCTTACAATGACCTACCAATTAAACCTGCTCTGTAGTGGTCATGGCCATTAAAGAACAGGGTGAAAGGAGGCTAACAAAGTGTGTAGAGAACCAGACTGACTAGTCTGTAATTGTAGAACTATGAAGTGCCCCTATACGGTCAGTAGAGCTGATAAAATAGACAGAGAGTAGATACAAGGTATGTGTACATAATGAAGTGGTAACTGAGGGAGTACATTTTTGTTTTTTATGGTAATGGATAACACGCCAAATGATTAGTAAAAATGAATTAAAATTTGACAATACTTCTACACAGCTATCAACTGCCTGAAATCACACATACAGTACTAAGCTAACCTGCTGTGACTCTGATTAGCATAGCCTACATAACTCTCCTATAGTTACTGCCACTAAGGAAAGTACTATAATGTGATATAGCCCATGTGCTGTTTTGATTACAGAACTAGCTTTGATGTGCATAATATTGCTTGGATGCTGTATACAGTAAGGCCCATAGCTAGATAAAAATCACATGCTGCTATCTATATCCATAATGAGTATTAAACTCATCTTGACAGCCAGTCCTGTTTGCTGAGGAAAATGAGAAAAATGCTGACTGGATAAGTTGGCAAGCATCCTCCACACAGAGTTCAGTGATTATTGCTGCATTTGATTAAAGCACCGACAATACTGAATTTCCAATCTCAGACTAGGGGAAAAAAATGAAGAACACACCTACTGTGATATGCTGTGGAATTACACACCTGCTGTAAGTGTTTGGAGGGGGGAGGGGGCGGGGCAGGAGCCTACACAGTGATGGCTGTTCACAAATGGACAGTGCATCCTTTTGTTGGTCTAGTAAACTTCACCATTAATGTTGTGACTCGCATGACTAAAAGATAGCTAGGTCATACAGAGGTCAATTCTCAGCATTCACTGTCAAGTTCATTCAAATGCTGTGCAAGTATGGTGACAAGTAGCTTCATTACAGACACTCATTCCCATTAGTGTGGAGTACTTCTA
The DNA here is from genome assembly GCA_036984385.1 of Crenuchus spilurus. Taxonomy (NCBI): domain Eukaryota; kingdom Metazoa; phylum Chordata; class Actinopteri; order Characiformes; family Crenuchidae; genus Crenuchus; species Crenuchus spilurus. Next base: position 3,822 of record BRDA01027800.1, on the reverse strand, counting down.
GAGACTAGTCACGGCGCATATGAAGACCTGCCTTTCTGTCACACACCCACCACAGGCCTATTATACAAGCACAGCTTGATTGTGTGAACACCCACCATGGCACTAACTGATGATGACAAAAGATCACTTATGCAGTTCATTTCCGCCTTCAATACCATTTTTCTAGTCACAGGTTTCTTGTGCTAACAAACTAATGTCAAAGTAGGAAACATTACATCTTCTAAAATAATAATAGAAAAAATGCACATTGAACAGTAGGCCCCCTAAGGCTCTGTCCTCAGCCTACTGTTGTACATCCTGTTCACCCACAACTGCGTTACAAAGCATGACTCAAATTCCACCAAGTTCACTGACGACAGTGCAGTCGTGGGCCTGATAACGGACAAAGATAAGGTGGCCTACACAGAGGAGGTAAGACTACTCAGTTTCAACAAAACAAAGGCAATGATTCAGGACTCAAGTCGATAGGTCAGGGAACAAGCCCACCCTCAACACACAAAAGTGTGGACATGCCTGCTGACAGAAGAGCTTTCCTTATTTCTACTGCATTCATGTTTTATCAAAAGTGAAAACATCTAAACCACAAAAACACAGAAACATCAAATATATTACATTCTACAAAGTAGCCCTCTCTGCCTTCTTGGTCTTGGCATTCTCTCAAGTAGATTCACGACAAGTCACCTGGGATGCTTTTCCAACATGCCTGAAGATTTTCTGTTCAAATTATTCCATTCAAATAATATGATGGGTGTTGCTTCAAAAACATTGAGGATAAGTTCACACATTAAATTCACTGGACACAGTTGCCACAGAAACAAATTCCAAGTAAAATGTGTTCATGATTATAAAAAAAAAAAAAAAAAAAAAAAAAAAAAAACATACAGCTGCAAGAAAATGGAAGTGAACTCTTTGGAATCACCTAGATATCTATGGAGGACCACAAATGATAAAAGTATAAATAAATAAATAAATAAATTGATATACATTTTTTCATGAAAAAGCGTGCATACTAATAAATGTTTTTTACTTTATTTATGTATTTCCACATGTCTACATTTATTTGTGTATTTCCACACGTCTGCATTTACTTTTCTTCAAACCGTATGTTAATTGAGTGGGCGGTCCTAAGCTCATTCTAAAAGCACGATTGGTTAGTGTTACGATAGTTTCCTCTCTATTAGTAATGCCTTGGTTTACAGTGACTGTTCTCTAGCGCTGCTGGCATTGCACTTAACTAGTTAACTACAACCGATTAAATGTCTTTAAGAACAAATGCAAATTATTTAAGATCATTGGCGAATGTTTGTGAGAACCACGCGCCAAATGACTACCTTCTCTTTCATTTAGAAAGAGTTATGGATGGATTAGCTCAGATTAGCCTTGATACCGATGTGGACTCAAAGTAACACTGCTCATCATGCTGAACACACCATCCCCACTGTGAAACATGGTGGTGGCAACATCATGCTGTGGGGATGCTTTTCTTCAGCAGGGACAGGGAAGTTGTTGGTCAGAGTTGATAGGAAGATGGATGGAGTTAAATTCAGGGCAATCCTGGAAGAAAACCTGATGGACACTGCAAAAGACTATTTTGCAAAGAAGAATGGACAAAAATCTCAGTCTCTAGATGTGCAAAGCTGGTAGAGACATACCGCAAAAGACAGCTGTAATTGCAGCAAAAGGTGGCTCTACAAAATATTGATATAGGGGGGTTGAATACTTCTGCACGTCACACTTTTAAGATTTTTTTTTTAATTAAAATTTTGAAAACCATGTTTCCTTTTCATTCCACTTCACAATTATGTGGTACGTTGTGTTGGTCTATCACTTATAATCTCAATAAAATACATTTATGTTTGTGGTTGTAAGGTGACAAAATGTGAAAAAGTTCAAGGGGTGTGAATATTTTTGCAAGCCACTGCATTTGATAATCTTTTATGGGACAACACTACAGAAATTACAGAAACTTGGATATAACTTGGAGTAGTTTGTTAAATTTGGTGCTTTGGGTACATTTCTCTCATACTTGCCACTGGATACTCAACATGGCACCTCATGGCCAACAACTCTCTGAGGATGTGAGAAATAGAATGGTTGATTTTGACAAAGATGGCCTAGACCATAGGAAGATTGCCAACACACTGAAACTGAGCTACAGCACGATGTCCAAGGCTATACAGTGGTTTTCCAAGATAGGTTCCACTCTGAACAGGCCTCGCCTGTTTGTCTATAATAGTAACTTAGGTAACAACGAGAGCATATTTTATTAGCAGCCAATGGAGAAATCCTGGTTCCAAACCTGTCACTTATTTTTCTTACACTACACATTCAGTCAACTATGTAAAAACATATCAGAAGTAGCTGTGGATTCACTGCTTCATTTTTTTAAATCGCCACTTAAAACAATGTTAGCACAACTCAAGTATTTAAACTACAAGTCTTTCAGATTGAAATTTTGATATAAAGACAATTATTCATAAAGGCTACATAAGCCTGCCATGAAGGACATAAATCTACATTGACATTTTAAAGTCTTATTTCATCAGGCGTCATATGTCATGAAGACGATTACTCATTCAGCTTTACAGCAGAGTTTGCAGTGATTTCAACCCATGAGCCATCAAGCTTACAATCCACACACAGCTTGAACTCTTTCCTCACTTCTTCACTGTAGACTCTTACCTCCTATCTCCTAAAAAGAAAAGACATTTTCAATCTTTTGGCCAGCTCATATACTATGCTGTTTTAGGCTACCGGTATATGTTCTGAATTCTGTTGTGGTCTTGGTTGTCTTAGAAGCACCACAAAGCCTTTCTGCAATAGATACTCTTCAGGCTTACTTTTCTGTGAGCCCCAGTTCATTGCTGCACATTGATCTGCTGCCATTGTAAATTTTTTTTGTTGTTGTTGTCTGTATTTCTTGTTTTCTGCTCACCGTATCTGATGCATGCTATTGTACCGAGACCATGCTGTTTGTTGCTTACCAAACCCCAGTACAGCAAGCAAGCCATCTATGATATCAGTCTGTGTGTAAAATACTTACATTTTACAAGATCTTTTACAAATTAAGTTAATTTGCCAACAGTCATTAACATTTAGCTTAACCAAACAAAGCCTTTCTAAAATATTCCACAGTTACATTTTATCTGGGAAAATCTCAGTTCTTGATATCAGATCCTTCCACTGATCATTTTAAAGTATTTACATATAACAATATTACTATTTTATGCAATGAAAAAAATAATTTCGCACAATAATGCTTGTGAGTTGTGTGAGGGTCAAAAATCTTGTGAGATGGACCAAAAGAGAGTGGAATCGTACTCTGTGGTCGGAGAAGTCCATGTTTCACCTTGTTTTTTTTGGAAAAATGTCAGATTCTACATGGCAAAGACAAAAAGACAATCCAGACTTTCACCAACAGCAAAAACAGCATCTGTTATGGCAACACCACCCACACCATGAGTAATCTGCATATATGTGAAAGTACCACTAATGTAGAGGCCTATATTAGTATTCTGAAGAGGCATAAACTACCAGAAAAACAACATCTTTCCACAGGAACTCAGCAGGAGAATGCCAGGCCTAATTCTGCATAAGTTACAACAGCATGGCTTTGTGCCGCACATGCGCAGTGTTTTCAACTGCTCACTTGCTTAAAGGAACGCTGACGGACCAGCCCCATATTCCCATCCCTGTTGCTTAGACGTTCAACTGCACACACACACACACACACACACACACACCTACCTATCTCAATAAGCATGCACAAGTTGAACAAAGTCACCACACCAAATGCCAAAAATTGGCTAGAAGGCTGTAAAG
>BRDA01027799.1:0-10336 GCA_036984385.1 Crenuchus spilurus | reverse complement strand
TTGGAGTTCAAATGGACTTTCTGGCCGTTATCATTGCACCCACTATCATCATCATTCCTGTCACACTACTGTCACCATATCAGCTCACCTGAACACTACAACAAGATCATATGATTATGATTTATCACAAACTTAGAATTAGCAGACCAGAGGAGGATGGGTCCCCCGTGTGAGTCTGGTTCCTCCCAAGGTGTCTTCCTCCAGCTCTGAGGGAATTTTCCCTTGCCACTGTTGCCCTTGGCTTGCTCACCGGGGATTAGAGATTAATGATTTGATGACTGTTATTACTAAGCCTGCAAAGCTGCTTTGTGACATCAGTTGTAAAAAGCGCTTTATAAATAAAATTTGATTGATTGACTGATATTCCTCAGAAGACTGCAGATTGTAGATCCACCTGTACATAATCTGCCACTCCTGCTTCTGCTGAGGAGCTTGTTTTCAGGCTTTTCAGGTGACCAAATAACCACATATTGTTTAAGCCAGACGATATTTGGACAGGTGGAACATCTAGACATGAGTTTTTTAGTTTAATATCAAGCATTTCATGATTTTATTGAGTAGAAGATGATTATGGAAGTGAATCCCTATTTTCAGCTTTCTAACGGTTAACTTTAGGAGCCGTGACCTGCACACGATGCTCTGCGGAGGACATTTTCTTACTTATGGATCAGTTTCTAGGGATGGGAGGGGAGCACTTGCTTGTTTAACAATTTTAGCACTATCACGTATCTCACTGACTATTTAAAAATCCTGCCCAGTCATAACTGATCTGGCATAAATAAATAAATAAATAAATAAATAAATAAATAAATATTTGTGGGAATATTTCCCCAAATCATTTGAACAAAAACATATTCTCTATATCGTGGTTACATGATTCACTCAAACAAACAAGTGCTGTTTGCTTGCTATTATCTTGCTCACTGACTTATTTTCCTACGGCCTCTGATGTTCTAAATCAATAAGGACAAAATCATTTAAATAATTAAACATTTGAATAATTAAACACAATTATCAGCAGATCAGAACAGACACTGGGTGAAGTGTAAAATCAGTCTAGAAGACTGTAATCCTTTCTTAAAGCCATCAAATAAGATTTCATTAGATCAAGATAAGATTCCTCTCTGACGTCAGATATCGGTGATCCAAAGCTTCAAATCGTTTTCAGGAAGAAGCTCCAAAGGTTTCACAAAACCTTCATCCAAACGTCACCATCATTCTCTGATCAATGACTGGTTATCAGGACCATTACAAGTTGTGATGTTTTGGGTTTGGTCTGTTTTTGTCCAGGTGTGTACAGGTACACGCCCACATGAGGATTCCAGCCCCACCCATATCACCTCACTGTCAGGTGTCAAAGGCTCAAACTTAAAGGTGAGGGAGCATCCCAATCAGCATCTGACTATCTAGCAGGTACCTTCAGATCTGCTGATTTCTTCTGAAAAATGAAATTTTTAAGACTGAACCACGCTGGAGGATGGTGACATTTGTACACGTTTCTACACAAAACTATTACAAACAGGTGTTTATTTCTTTATTTTAACTGAATTTGGTGATAAAATAGACTTATTTAAACACAACCAGCCGTATTTTACTTTTAACCTTCAACGGGATGATTAACCTGCACTAAAGTCTACGCGAGCAGTAAAAATAAACTTTAATACCTCCAATTCAGCTTCACGAGCACAACACGTCCAGATGTAAGCACAGACACGTAGGGTTTACTGCGCATGGCCGCGACGTCTCCATTAGAGGTTATCATTGATTGGAGGAACGCACCTGTGACGTCACCACAATGCTTGCGCTGCAGCTTCAAAATACAGGTTGAAAAGGTTTTTTGTTTTCCTTCAGAAATAAATATATTATAATATAACAATATAATATTAGCTTATAAACAGAGACGAGAAAGAAAAAATAACATTAATAAATATGAAATAAGATTTATTTATTGATTTCCGTCTTTCTGCCCGTGCAGATTCTCTCAAAACGTGTGTTGTAATACGAGTTTTATTGCTTGTTTTTTGTGCTGATAAAAAGTATACATAATATATTACAACAGCCGTACAGAACGTTGTAATTGGTTAGACAGCCACTAGGTGGCACAGATGGCATAACAATCAGTGATGGATGACTCTCTGAATCTTATCTAATGAATATTTAAGCAAACAAAGACCCAAAGCACACTGCTGTAGTATATTATTTATTCAAGTTCTCTTTGAAGCCAGCTTCTTCAAACACAATAAAATAGAAAATATCATCCAAGTATAAACATTTAGTCTGATGTAGATTTTTATTCAGATCAAAATAACTCAGTGAGTTAAACACACAAGCGCCACAGTCCCATCCTGAGACATACAGAGTGACAACACACAGCCCTGTACACTCCAGTGCTTCTCTCAAATCTCTGTCAAATTTAGGATATAAACTAAGTTCTTATGTTTGTAAAATGCACCTAAAACTTTATGTACAGTTTATCTTTAATAGAATTCTCTGTACATCCAAATATCTCTCATCACAAGTGATTTAGGTACCACTGGAAATACTTCACAATAAGGCTAAAGGCGAGTCCAAGACTATGGCTGGAGGGCATCAGATCAAGACTGAGTCCAAATGAGAACAAGACTGACTTAAGTCTCAAGTACCCATAAGAGCCAGAGCGAGTCAACACCGAGTCCAAATATATTGACTATTGTACTGCTGTACAACTCTGCTTTAAAACAGATATTATACACACTTGTTCATGTTAATTAACACAGTGCTAATCATTATTACAACTAATAATATTTATTAGCATCTGAATGATCATTTATATATGCTTATTGTAAAGTGTTTCATTGGCCTGAATCATCACATCCACACAGAACCAGCAGCAAACAAAAATAACTATTGATAATCTATTATTACATTAAACATCAGCTTCGATCTCTACTGATGGTTTAAACAGCACAACAGAAAGAAGCTGCTGTACTGAAGTTACCCAAAGTGCACCTGTATAAAATACCCTACATCAGCACTGAGACCATGTTTACCTGCACACAGTAGCCTGAAGTTCTTATTCAGTCTAAGAAACATGTGTTGGACTAAACTCAGACCTGGTGTGCATGTAAACACAGTCAGTTACTGCCAAAAGTAAGCAAATTAAACTACACCCCAGAGATACTCTTTTCTAATTGGCTGACACGTGACACCTGTGAATTAATTACTCTTCTATATCAATGTGTGGAAATGTTAGAGAGTAGCCAAAATAATCATAATACATCTGTTATGAGAACCTCTGAGAGTCAACAAGTCAATAACAAACTGTGATGTTTTAGATATTTACTTTGTACACATAAATACACAAAACATGACTAAACTGGGGTATAAGCAGGACAACAGGTGTCTCGTTATACTGTACTTAATGGTCCCAGGCGAGCTCTCGTGCTCTCGTTTTCAGAACCTTTACAGAATTCTCTCTGAGCACACAACACTGACTGCATGCAATTCAAGTATAATAAACAAAAAAAGCTCTATAAGCACATTCAGATGTCCCTCCTCATCCTCAGACGCAGGAAAACTGTAACAGCCATCATAACGGCAACCGTTAACGGCGGCACGACTCATCTGAAAAAGAGAAAAAAAACTGTTTTGCATCTTAAACTTTCATCACACGTTCACTGTTTTAGCCCAGAAACCTTGTAAATGTGCCCTTAAAGGTTCACCATAGTCCTTAAACCTTTAACATCCTGCTCAAATATTTAGTAGAGTCGCTCTATCTTACTGATGAAGGTGATGAACTTTAACACACTGTGATTGTGCCATCTCTACCAATCGGTTGAGGTATGTTAGGCTACAAAACATTTACATAACATTTTTTGTCTGAATGTAAACCAGCAGATTCATAACCACCACAAGTGATAAACTGGACCAGATGCTGAAAAACCATTAAAACACACAGATGAGTTTAAAAAGGAAACAAAATTAGCATCTTATTGTAGAATAGGGGTTCAGGGTTCTGCCATGGGGCCAGGAAATGTACTCGGTGGAGAGCAAAGTAAACGGACTTATTCTTTCATTAAGGCTAGAAGAGAAATCTGGAACCACTGTTGGGTTTGAGGAGGAACCAGTTTGTTATTACAGTGTATTATAGTGTTATAAACGCTCACTGAGCACTTCATGAAGAACAGTATACTGATACTAGGCTCTCTTTGTTCTCAAAACTGCCTCAAATCTAACTGGCATGGACTTTACATGATCTCTGAGGTTCTGGTCCATGTTGACATCACTGCATTCTTACAGAGTATGCACGAGCTCACATGGATGCTGTGAATCTCCTATTCTACACAACATCCCAAAGATACTCAACTGGACTCAGATCTGGCCACTGTCATGGCCACTGAAGAACACTGACCTCATCGTCATGTTCTATGCTGGCCTGTACTTTGGGCTTTTAGTAAATCAAGTCCTGGATGGTTACATGTTATTTATTTATGTACATACCAACTCTGAGCACTCTTGCCGTTCCGGTACCCGTCCCAATGACCTTGGCACTGCCCGACACAAACACTCCACTTTCCTCATCCTCATCCTCCTCCTGTCCATTGCCCTCTCCCTCTGCTCTTCTCATTTCATCACTTGCTTGCTCCTCTTGTGGCAGAGCAGCCAGGACAGACTTCTCTGAGGGGTACTCACAGACTCGCTCCAGCTGAGACTCATCAAAATGAACATTCACCTGAGAGAGAGAGAGAGAGAGAGAGAGAGAGAGAGGAAGAGAAGAAAAATGGAGGACAAAAGAGAAACAGCATTGATCTTTACATATATGGATGTTTCACGAACCGTTCATAGAAACCTCATCATGTACAACCTTTTATAATCTTGTCAGTCTCCGAGTCTCCTGTCCCGTCAGTCTCAGAGTCTCCTGTCCCGTCAGTCTCAGAGTCTCCTGTCCCGTCAGTCTCAGAGTCTCCTGTCCCGTCAGTCTCAGAGTCTCCTGTCCCATCAGTCTGAGTCTCCTGTCCCGTCAGTCTCAGAGTCTCCTGTCCCGTCAGTCTCAGAGTCTCCTGTCCCGTCAGTCTCAGAGTCTCCTGTCCCATCAGTCTGAGTCTCCTGTCCCGTCAGTCTCAGAGACTCCTGTCCCGTCAGTCTCAGAGTCTCCTGTCCCGTCAGTCTCAGAGTGCGATGAGATAGGTATTAAAACACCTTTAGAGATTTTGTTGATTCCTGCTAATGAACTAATTTTCTTCAGTAATCTGTAAATAAAGTTCCTTTTGAGATAAGACATGTTACCTTCACAGTATAATAAACACATTTAGCATGATTACATTAAGTAAAGCTAACTTTATATATAATATAAAACTATATAATATAGTTCCTGCATGTCATTATCTCAGTAATAAATAAACACTGACTGTGAGTTCATTGGTTACTGTCGCTTTAAGGAAACAAGTTAAAGGAGCCAAAGTTGGGTCACGACACGCTAATCCAACAACCTCGACCAGCTTAAGGATGTGGCAGGAATCGAGGTTTCAGTTTAATGAAACGTTCATCTACTTAAGACCAGAGCCAGCTGAAGAAGGTAGAGGGATAGATGGAGGAATACAGCACTTTACACTTGACTTGACTCTGAGAGAGGTCACGTGGTCATATCAGAATATTATGACAACCTACACTCTGTATACTTTGTCCTGTTCTTCTATGGTCAGGACTCCTCTGGACCCCCACAGAGCAGGAGGACCTCAGTGACACTGACGTGGTGGTGGTGTGTTCATAAAATGTAATGGACTGCAGTTTTCTTTCTTCGACTGCTGGTGAACAGGAAGTGAGCAGGCCCAAAGAGGAAGTAGCTACAGCAGTAACATGCTTGTTTTTTTAATCAGTAAATAAGCAAAAGTAAGCTGAGTTTCAGTGAACTGGAGGCAGAAGGTCAGCAGAAGAGTCTTTTTGTTTGTATATAATAATCTAAAGTTAAATGCAGTGATGTTCTGAGTGAACCTGGGCTCAGTTTACAGATCTCACTGCAGTAAAACTCGTTAAAGCCCGTGTAGTGAGTGAGTCTGAGTGCTGAACGATGCTCCTGAGATAAAGCAGAACTGCAGAAGTGAGTTTCGGTTTTAAGTTTAAAAGAGTTGAAGTGACACAGTTCCTCAGTGGCCTGTTGATGTGTTTTAAGGAGGAAGTCGAGCAACAAAGCACATCTGATAGATCTGAAACCACAGCACAGACTCTGAACTCGCTCACACTGCCGCCATCACTTACATCTGACTACAGTCTCTGTATACAGATCAATGCTGCTCACTAACCAGCCAGCAGGTTCGGCTCCATAACAGGGTGCAGTCAGTCATCAATTCAAAAAAGAATCAATTTCTCTAAAAATCACATCTGCACTCTGATTGGCTAACAGTCTATAGCACATGTGTCAAAGTCCAGTCCTGGAGGGCCGGATTCCTGCAGAGTTTTGTGAACTTCCTGATCAAACACACCTGATTTAGCTCAGCAGTTAATGAGCAGGTTTAATTGTAGGGTCAAACCAGAGAAATCACCAAACTCTGCAGGAATCTGGCCCTCGAGGACCGGAGTTTGACACCCCTGGTCTATAGTATATAGTCAATGTATAATAAACATTTGGGCTTTCATGCTATACGTTACTAAATATTTGTGGAAATTAAATGTTATTTATTCATATATTTCATTATTATTAATGGTAATGAATTACAGTGTTACCTTGAGATACGAGTTTAATTTGTTCTGTAACAGTAAGTCAGTTAACTCGTATATAAAACAAATTCCTCCCATTTAAAATAACTGAGATAGATTTAATCTGTTCCAGCCCTGTGAAACATCCCCAAACCATCCTAAATTATGGACAAAAAGACATATTTTAATTAAGAAACACACATTATACACTTTACCAATGCATAACAAAATATTTCAATGAATATTAGTGTAAAATCATTTTTGGGGAATTCTCGCTGTAGCATTTTAAATTCGCGGGGAATTTGATGCGAGCAGTACTGTGTAGATGTGTAGTGCGTGCTGTACAGTAAAATATCTTTTCTCCCATTTCACTTCAGCATCCGACTGCTGCCAAGAAATTCAGCATCTGGATGAAGAATGAGATGCCATGGTTCCTTCTTTATAGTTCAGTACAGAACAGTTTTCACTCAGAAGCAGCAGCGAGTCTACATATCTGTGTTCAGGGCCGGCGCTCACATACGCGGATCACAGGTCTGCACGAAATAATATTAACAGTATTTACTGTGTGTATATTATTAAAATTAAATAGATTTAAGAGTTTAAAACATTTTTAATATTGTTTTTTTTTTTCAAAAAGAATGCAAGGAGTACAGCACACGAGATTGGACTTGATTCTGAGGGTAACGTGAGAAAGAATGAGATGCAGGTGTTGTGCTGCCCAAACTGGACTTTTGCGCCAACTAACAGCAGCCACTCGTATCTTGAAATTTCGCTCGGATCTCGGAACAAAAATGTGGATGGAGTCGCAGCTCGTATCTTAAAAAATGTGTATGTTGGTTTGCTCATATCCCAAGGTACCTCAGTACAAACTAACACTTTATTTTTATGATGATTTTTTAATATCTGGTCTACAACACCAGCTAAAGCAGCTCTGACCTGCGGAGCCTCTGTGGATCTTTCTGGTTCTTTAAGTTGTGAGGTGAAGCTGCCGCAGGTCAGGACGTCCCACAGATGCTCAGACTCAGTTCTGGAGAAGTTGGGAGGCCGCTGTGATTACAGAACTGACCACTGTCCAGTGTGATTTGTTTAAAGTGCCTCAGGTCTTCACACTTTTCTCTCACATCCAGCTGTGAGAACATCCGAACGTCAGCAGTGTAACAGTACTAACCACCTCTTCAGTAATCATCAGTATTAAATCTTCACTTAAGACGGCGTCACCTCCTAAAATACAGACACACCACTGACAGAGTGTCCTGGGGTGTGATCGGCTGGACAGTCAGTCACAGTACTTTAGGGTCATCAGCCTGATCTGCTCTATTGACTGACTGGCAGAAAACATGTTCACATCCTTTGGTTCTCTCAGAGGCTTCTTTGTGCTGCTCTGACCTAATTAGTATGAAAGGAGTCATGCAGTGGAAACCGGCCCTGAAATAATCGCAAGCCAAGCAGCACTCGAGAGAAATCAGGCAGATTTCATGTAGAACAACTGCTTAAAAACCCCTAAAGTATCACCAACACATATACAACCAGTCCTCATCAGGTCATCATGTGGAAGCCGTGCAACACCACGTCATCAGCATAGAGAAACACGGTTTTCAGCATTTGTACACGTATCTCTGCTGATTTCCTGTTTTTTTTTTTAGACTTTTCTCTGAATTGTGCAGTAAAGATCGTGGTCCAGCCGGGCCCACAGTACACCTGCCATACATAACAGGCCTGGAAGTGCCCTAATTGGGCCAGAACTGTCATTACATAGTAGATACTGTAGAGAAGTTGTATTGTGTTGACTTCCTCCTGTGGAAAGTCTTTGTGGTTGTTAGTTTCACTGTTCGAGTCTGCAGTGCACCACTGTTGTACTTGTGAACATGCTGAGCTGCAGCCTAAACCAGCCTCTCTGAAACAAAAACAGTCCAATCATTCAGCATGGACACAGTGATTATACTCACTATCTCACTACCGTCTGGATCTCCTCCAGTTATTCACACATAACTACTGCAGACTTCATACAGGACATCTTCACATTTCTGTGATTCAGCTCCAACTTTCGGATTTCAACTTTAGGTGCTGAGTGTGACCATCTGGTGCTGATGGCAAGTCAATAATATTCTTATTTAAATCTATTTCAGATGACTTAACTTCGCATGAGGTGACGATAAAGGCATACCATTAGCACCATGCTAACTGGTACACATAAGCTTCTATGACTTGTTAGCTACATTAGCCTCAGAGTAAAACTAAGGAAGCAATCAAACATGTCTCTGCTGATGGAGTATATTTACGGTGTTGAAGTTAGTTGCCCATTTATCAGACATTCTGGGGCCTTTACATCGAGAAACAAATCAATCGACAGTTAATTTACAGGTTTAATTATGTCCAGCTCTCATTTTCCCAAACGCTGTCTATAACCAGCTGTCTGTCTTTCTTTCACAGAACCAGCTCCAGGACCCAAACTGGCTTCTGGCTTCAAACTGGCACACTCCACTGAAACTGCCTTGATAGCAGTGACGGAGAAGCTTAAGACAGCTAGATCTGCTCGACTGTCATCGGTTCTTATCCTTCTTGACCTTTCTGCAGCCTTTGACACAGTCAACCATGAGATCCTCCTGTCTGTCCTTTAACCTCGGGTTCACTGATCACTTACTCTGCGTTGAAGTGGTTCAGATCATACAAGTATTTAGAGGGACAGTCCTACCAGATAACATGGAGAGGGTCCGCATACTCTCCATTCAGGCTCTCCACTGGTGTAACACACGGCTCAGTACTGGGTCCTCTTCTTTTCTCACTTTACACTCATTTGCTTGGTGAAATAATTTCTTCTCATGGATTTTCATACCACTGTTATGCTGATGACCCTCAACTGATGTTTTCCTTCCCTCCTTCTGACACTCAGGTATCAAAACACATCTCAGCATGTTTGGCTGACATCCCACCACCTGAAGCTCAACCCTAACAAGAGTGAACTTCTATTCATTCCCTTTGCCACTGGTTCACATTCTGAACTTCCTATCTTGTTTGAGAACATCATGGTCATTCTGTCTCAAGAAGCTTTTGTGTGATCCTGGATGACCAGTTATCATTTTCTATATTTATTTCTATATTTATAACTTGACTCAGTCATGCAGGTTCCTCCTCTTCAACATTTGACGGATTTGACCATTTCTAATTCAGGATGCCACCCAGGTGCTTGTCCAGTCTCTCGTCATCTCAAGACTTGACTACTGCAACTCACTCCTGGCTGGTTTTCATATGTGAGCCATCAGGCCTCTGCAGCTGATCCAGAATACAGCTGCTCAGCTGGTCTTCAATCAACCCAAGTTCTCTCACATCACTGCACTGCTGTGTTCACTTCACTGACTTCCTGTAGCTGCTCACATCAGATTCTAAACCCTGATGCTCACCTACAAAGCAAGAAATAGACCAGCACCTCTCTACCTAATGTCAATGGACAAGTCTCGCGTCACACCTCAAAACCTTCAAGCTTCTAGTACGGCTCGGCTTGACCTGCAATCCTACAAGACACGTGGAAGACTGGCATCAAGACTCTTCTCTGTCCTGGCACCCAGGTGGTAAACAAACTCCCACTGACTGTTCTAACAGCAGAGTCCTCACAGTCTTCACACACAGACTGAAGAGCATCTCTTTGTGGAGCACTTAAGCAGCACTA
>BRDA01027788.1:0-13537 GCA_036984385.1 Crenuchus spilurus | reverse complement strand
GTTTTGTGTCCCAACGTTTTTGGAATCTGGTTTGTACATGGCCACTCCACCAGGCACAGGTGTCATCGTCTTGCATGGGCCAGGAAGCATTTATGCTGGACAAGGGACCAGTAGGTCTGAATGCTGTTCACTGATGAAAGTTGATTTACGCTGAGCAGAAATGATTTCCATCAACGATGTTGGAGACGTGAGAGCGCTATGCTTCAGCCACTGTTGTCACCAGACAGACCTTTGGTGGTGGTGATGTTTGTGGGTCTAGTCATTGCAGAACTGTCCTACACTTTGTGAATGGTACAGTGACAAGCTCATACTACTAGAATAACATCATTAATCCACTCATTGTGCCTCTGCATGAACAACACAGGTATAATTTCATCTTCATGGATGACAATGCTCCAGCTCATCGAGGTCACTTCATTAGTGAAAGGCTGCTGGAGACTGGGGTACTTCAAACATTGACATTTTTTGTTGAGGTGTACCCACCACTGTTGTTGGCTTTTGTTTCAATAAATAATTTGAGATGAGGAGCTGGTCTGTGGGTTAACTATGACTGTTCTCACCATCCTTTGACTCCGCCTATCTGAGATTTTTCTTGGCCTTTTTAGGCACCTGCCTAATTTTGTTTAAATAATTATTGCACACTTTCTGTAAACCCTATAAACTTCATTTCACTTCTCAAATATCACTGTGTTTGTCTGCTATATGATATATTTAACTGAAATTGCTGATCCAAACAACCAATGATTTATAAAGGAAAATCATGAAAATGATCAGGGGTGCCCAAACTTTATCATACCACTGTGTGTATATATATATATATGTGGCATCCTGGCCGAACTACCCCTCTGGCACCCCCACCACCCGGGCTGTCGATCCACCAACAGTTTGTGAGTAATTCCACCAGTTCCAAAATCCAGTACATCCATCCTCCTCATCCCCACGAGATGAACATTGACCAGCTCTAAGCAGTGCAATGGTCCCAAGGGAGCCTTGTGTTGGAAGATTTTTTTTTATTTGCATTTTTGACACTGTCCCAAGTTTTCTGACTTGAAGTTGTCCCTACTGACCAAACTGGGTCAATAATCAAATTTAACACTATAAAATAATTCATTTTAACAAAAAATAAGTCTGCACCATAATACATTAGTTCAGATTTTGTCAAACTGCACACAACTAAAATGTGATGATTTCATTCTATCTGTTCTAAGTAACTAGCAGTCATAGTAGTGAGATGTGTTAATAAATGAATTAACAGTTCAATCCAGTACATTTAAAAAGATCATTTTAATCAGTAGCCCAACATACAAAACACACCAATTCAATATATCACTGAATGAACCCACTAAAAATACTGTACTGTACTGTACTGTAAACAGATAAAGTGACTTGGTTTGGATTAGACATTTTAACATGGCCACACCACATATGCAGGCCAACAAATAACAAATAACTAAATAATCACAATACACATACACACACACACGCATGCACGCACGCACACACACACACACACACACACACACGCACACACACACGCACACACACACTGTACAGTTACAAATGGGGGGAGGGCTGTTGAGGAGTCTGGAATTGTATTTTCCTTTAATAATAAAGGAAATTATATTTCATAACGGTGGTGGGGGTGGGGGGCACACACACTGGGAACGCTTGTGAATAGGGTCCAGAGTTTGGTGCTACATCACATCCCTGTATATATACACATACGTGGGGGCACGTACACATCTCTGACTTGCATAAAAGGTATTATTAGTATCAGAATTTTGTGTTGGAAGAGTAAAAGTCAAATAATAAATCCACTAATTGATATGGGTAGTAGTTGAATAGTTAAGAGGCAGATAAAACAGCAGATGAAACAGTCAAGAGGATAGGACACAAACCCAAAGTATTTACTAGTGTGGGACCCCAACATGCGAAGCCTTTCATAGGGTAATGCTATTTGACTGACAGGCGAAATAACCAATCACAGAGCGTTTTCCATGGTATGTGTGTGTTTGTGTATGTTAACAAATCACTCACCTGGGAGTTATTCCACAAAGAAGAGTAAGAAACCCAGTGTTGTGGACTATCCAATAGTTACATCCAGCTGCTCTATCCCCCATTAGACAGGTTTGACTTTGGGCTTAATTTAAACTTTGAAATTCTGCTTTGTGGAATAACCCTGCTGGCAAATACTGAGTTAGTATTCTCCATACTACTAATAGCTTAAAACTAACTGTTAACTGATTATTTCAGGGGGATGGGAGGGGGAGAAGGGAGGAATGAGTTGGGTGGGATAATATTTAGTTTGTTTCTATGTAACTTGAGAACATTTTTTGTTTCACTGGAACACATTTTAAAAAAACTAATTCTTACAAAAATAAGTGGGTGCACAGTGCCAAGCTCAAGCCATGAAAACTATGTGTCTGTGATTAACTGTTATGAATGTATTTATTTATTTAGTTAGTTAGTTGTTTTTATAATGATTCTTGAACTAAATTTTAAAATAGTCAATAGTAAAAATGAACATAATTAGCTTCTATAGATTATCTGCCTATATTGTTGTTTTGTGCTCTGAACCCAGGCTACATTAATAATGTGCCACATGAGAGACACTGAAGCTGTGTGTGCTCTCTGGTTCCTCTGCTGTTCACTGAAGTAGTGGCTCACTGTGCTTGTGCTGCCTCTCAGTCACTGAGCAGCTGTTAGAGCTGAACACTGCCGCACATCTGACTGACTGAGCTCTTCTGAGGGAACATGAATCTCCAAACAGGCCTGTTCCTGCTGCACTCTCTCATCACCTTCAGTGTTTTTCCAGGTAGGGTAATCAATGTTTATTTCAAGTTTACTGACGTCATTTTATTCATTCAGCATAGAGGCAAAATTTTCAAGTACAGCTTTTGAAGTCTCTGTTCCATTTAGAGGGGATGTAATTTTACAGAAATGCTAATATATATATATGATTTTTTTGTTTATTTATTTTCTGTCAAATAATTCTGATTATTGTGGCTAATAATGCTGATACTGGTGTCTAGTTATGTGTATTATATCACTGTTTATTGTATGATCGATTGATAATTCTAACTCAAAAAGTAATTCAGTGTTGTTTTAAATGAGTACTTTTAACTTTCCCTTGAATATAATTGTGAGGTAAATATACTCTGTTATATTAATCTGCATTCCTCACATTACACTGGTAAATGCTTTTTAATTAAATGTGCATTTTGATTACTTTGCTCTTACGCAATTCTACCTAATGCCCTCCCCTCCCACCAATCAAAAGCATCCTCTACAGCTCCATTCACCATTCAGAAGCAGCCTACACAGCTCCATTCACTAGTCACAAGCAGCTTACACAGCTTCATTCACCAATCACAAGGAGCATACATTGCTCAATACACCAATCAGAAACATCTTACATGAATTTGACCAGTCATAAAAACCATAGGAATGTGGGAGCTTTAACAGATGACGCTGTGGAAGGAGAACAATACCCCTGATTACGGAACGCCAAAGGGGTCAAAAATACTTCTAGACAAAACGTGTTTTACGCTATAAAATGTACATCATAAAACTCCACTAAACACACTAGAAATGCTGTATTTCTCACCCATGAAAAATCAGCTTCAAAATGACTTAAATAACAGTGTATATTCCCATACTTTCAATGCCTTGGTCTTTGAAAACATTTACAAAGCTCTTTACAAACAATTTCTAACTCTGCTATAGCTGCTACTTTTTAAAGGCTGTGCTGAATAGCATCAACCAATGACTAGAGCCAAAATGTCTGACTTCAAGCAGGGTTGAGGAAAAGCATTTGAATTAAGGTATTGTTGGAAAAAGGGAGCATTAATAAACATAGCAAAAAAACAACAACAACAAAAAAAACCTAGGGCTGTTGAAGTTACCGTGATAATAACACATTAACATGATCTCAATTTAATGCAATAAAAAAATCTAATTCAATTTCAACATTAAAATTAATTGAAATTAATTGAAATGCTATTAATCTATTCTGCCCCCAAAAAACATACAAATTGATATACACCAAATGTTTTTAAATAAGAACAAAAATACTTTATAAATAACAAATAATGCATAAAAACAATAATGATACAAAATAAAAGAGAATGTAAAGAAATAAACTGGTTTATTAAGTGTATTTAAATTAAAGATCAAACAATTTTCTTTAGTGACGTTTCCCTTTTTTGTCACACTTTCCTCACTTTCACTTGCAGGTAATTTCAATAAAATCCTGTCCAAAGAGCTTTGTTTCTTCCTCCATTTCAAAATGTTTAGAAAATTATTTGTTTACACAAGGCACCACCTCATCTTCTTTGCAGTTTCAGCAGTGATCGCTGCACTCATGCTCACTAGTGGCTCCTAGGGATGGGTGGCGCAAACTGCAATTAATCAAGATTAACTATATGACATACTGAGATTAATTACAATAAATAATTTAATTGATTGACAGCCCTAAAAGAACTCTAATTACAGTATGTTCTATTTATTTTGGAATATTCTGCCAGTATTTATTTTCATAGGGGTTTTACCCACACAGAGGATGTGCGTTTCAGCAGGTCACAAATTCATGGTGCATTATTTGCATTGAATATCTATAGTTTTACACACAGAAAACAATAAATACAGTCGACTAATGAAATGAGTAAATGAACATTTATCAGTCTTACAGGTTTGCGCTCCATTTTGGAGCATGCCGGTGTGGTCCAGCTGGCAGTCTTTGTTTTGTTTTGTACACCTGTTTTTGGGGTTCTCGCTGCTGTTTGTTTTCAGTCAGTAGTTGATTTAGTGTGAGGTGTTTTAGATTGTTCTGAGTGTTATCAACGAGAAACAAGGTGATACAAAGCCAGATTAACAACGAGAAACAAAGCCAGAATGAATGATGATCGGGTGGGTGAGTGACAAGCATGTGCGTGGAGGCTTTGTTTTTGCTGTGAGTTACATGGACATTAGCTGTGAGTCACATGGACACGCTTATGAAAACTGGGCGGATGAACAAAGACTGAGACAAAATTTCCCCCCAAAAAGTCAACGATAACCGAACTGTATGATAACCAGGGCAAACAATAATAAAGCAACAATAATCGAGATTCCCAGTATTTGTGTGTTTTTGCTATAGAAACCAGCCGTGCTACTTGAAGCAGTTTAGAAATCTAAGCAGGAGAAGAGTTATGTGTGGAATTCAGGGGGGTGGGGTATACAGCCCTACACAGAATGGTACAATACAGTCAGATGTTCAGGTCCTAGTAAGACCCAGAAATGGATGCTGTACTATCGCTGTGACTATATCCATTATGCTGTCCATTTGTTTATGCAAACATGATATTCCCATACCATTTAAGTTCAAAGTAACAAAGTAAGTTCACTAACTTCTACATAACCAGGTACAAAGAAGCAGTAGTGCTTCTACAAACATGTGAAGCAATATATTAGGCCTGTACTAAAGAACATTACAACAACAACCATAAGTGACATTCCAAATGTTAATGCCAAAACATATTCTGAAGAGTCCATAAGAGCATAACCATCTGTGTATATGTGAGCCCCTTTAAGCCGCCCCCAAATGTAAACCAGACCCTGCACTAGTGTTAACCTCTGGACAGGAAGATGTTTGAAAGCTGAGGGAACAGAACAGCTACAGCAAGAGCAAACAGCTGTTGGGAAATTTACCACTGACACTGATACTGGAAAAACAGGATGTTGGAATATGAAGAGCAAATGGAAAAAAACAGCATCCCAAGCGTAAACTTTAATGAACAATATTGAATATTTCTTCCATTGTGATAGTTCATTGTGTGGTTGAAGTAGGAATTGATTGTTCATGTAGGAATTTTAGAAAATTTGCTGATGTTCTACAAAGTTCAAACACTGTTCAAAAAAGTGATATGTACACATTACACACAAATAGTGATCTTTTACACTTTTTTAAGGGTACAGAAGTGTGTAGTGATGCACCAGTCTAAAGGTAATGATTGACTGGTATTGATTTTATAACTATGTTGTATAAAGTACGTGCTCTTCCTCCATCCCCAGTACCCCACCACAAAAAAAAGATATATTTTCAGAATATTTTAAAACATGAATAGAGCTTGAGATAGTTTTAATCTACATCCCATTATCTTATAGTAAGTCCATCCAGTGTGTTATTGTATTTTTAATAAGTGGTGAGTGGTGAAATTTGAGATTTCATGATTGAATTGTTTTTTAAAGCATCAAACAATACTTTTAATCTGAACTAATGTAAGCAGTTCTGGAGCATTTTCTGTTGGTTCATTGATGATAAAAGTCACACCATGTAAAGGACAACTGCTGTGTACACATGGTGTAGAAAAAAACATGGTGATGTACTGAATGGTTTCCATATGACTGTGATGAAATATTTCTGAATAAAAATGTATAGTGTATATCCTTTGGGTTATGTAAATGGTCTTCTAATTACTACCCTGCCAACCTGACCTCATAGCAGTCATTGCAAGTTTACAGAAATTTCCTGTCCAGTAAATAATTTGAAATAGGACAGAGGTGAGGTAACTTGCCAGAGGTCAAAGCAAAAGGAAAAAAAGGAAAGAAAATAAGCTTTTTCACAAACAACTTACAGCTGTTCTGCAATGAAGGAAGTGCATTCCTAAATCAGTAAATGTCAGGAGAGAAAAAGCAGATAAATAAAAGTAAACAATGATACTTACAATTACTTTTATTTCACTGCAGACAGTATGAACCTGATATTTCATGTTTTGTTTGGTCAATTTCATTTGTTAATAAACATCAACACATTGCAAGAAATTTGGGATGGTAAAGCCACTTTGTAACGTTGACATTCCTCCTCACAAAACTTTAAAAAAGGCACCAAGGATACCAAGAGATGAAATATTTCAATTGTTATTTTTTGTACCATTCTTCTTCTCCTTAAGATGTGGAAGTATACGGGGTTGTTGTCTCAAAATTCTCCAAACATTCTCTATTGGGGACAGGTCAGGACTGCATGCAAGCCAGTCCACTACCAATACCCTCTTCTTCCTCAGTTATGTCTTTATAATGTGCACAGCATGTGGTTTTGCATTTTCTTGTAGAAAAATGCATGGATGTCCCTGGAAAAGATGTAGTCTTGAAGGCAATATATGTCTCAGAAGTAGAAATTACTTTTGCCAAGAGCACCAACAAAACCCCATAGCATGACAGACCCTGTTTATTGGACTTGTTGTCGATTTCAGTCTGGATGGTCCATTTTTCTTTGGCGTGGAACACATGATGCACATTACTTCCAAAAAAGATTTGGAATACTGATTTTAATGAGCACAGTACATTTTTCACTGTGTGATGGTCCATCCCAGATGTATGTAACCTATTTTATGCATTATGTTGTTCTTGTACTGTGTAGTAAACTGCTCAGATTTGTTAAAGCAGTTCACAGTTACTGCTGTAGATCTGTTAACTAGTGCAAAGTAAAGGTACCATATTATTATGTTTACAGGATTTGACAGACTCTCTTATAAACGACAACTTACAATTTCAGTCCTGTTACATTTGTAGGCAAATGTAATCTTTTTGCTTATACTGCCTTACTTTACTGCTATACTGTGATGTACTTGCCCGGATTAGGAACTGAACCCCAGTATGCCATGCTGTTACCCACTCCACTAGGGGGTGTCAAACTCCCATCATGACTGGAGTATGACACCCCTGCACTAAACTATACCAACTACTTTATAAAAAAAAAAAAAAAGACATTTTCCAATGGAAACTGTTTTCAAAGGAGAGAGAAAAGTAAGTAATCCTGTAATAATAAGGGGAAATTAAAAATGAGCCAGGCGATGCTGATTGTTGCAAATGAAAGGTGCAGGTGCATTGAATCATTGTAATTTTGAGTCTGTCACATTTTTTGCATTGGGTAGTTAACTGGTGAATCAAGGCAATTTCACAAACAAAGCAATAAAGCCGTTGTTTATTCTCTATCTCTCTGCAGTATGTTGGAGTTCTCAACAGAGCTATGCACATCAGCTGATGAAGGACTTGTTTACTGGTTACTCCAACATAGTAAGGCCAGTAAAGGACACAGCCAAAGTCATTAACGTCACCTTACAGACCACTCTGACCCAAATCGTTGATATGGTAATGGTACATCATACAATACTTTACATCATTCATACTTTCCCTGTTTGTCCTTTTCACCATCACAGAATGTGGTGTCTGACCAACTGAATGCCTATAAAAACATAAAAAGTCTTTTTAAATTGTTACCAAAACTATTATCACAATTCTTAAAAATGTAGAGAATACAAAAATGAAGTGAGTCAACACTGTCATGGTTAAGATTCATAGTTCAGACAGTGGCAATAAAAAAACTACACTCCTGAAAAAGTCCATGTCCACCGCCAGGCCTGTAGCCAGCTTGCTATGGGGGGGTGCTTTTTGTAAGAAAGTGGACCTGTTTTGGGGAAAGGCGAGGCCCAAAGTGCTGAAGCCAGTGAGGCCGGGGCCAGCCCCTGGAAGCTGAAGCCTTTTTAGATAGTCTCAGGTGCATTTTGGGCATTGGAGAGGGGTAATTCTTCATTATATTCCATATAGGACAATCTTTAATTTAAAGATTTATAATATGACAAATGGCAATAATATACAACATAAAACAAAATTTGTCCATGTTTGATACATTTTGACGAGTAGCCTTATATTATCCCCTTATGTAATAAACTTACCAGTGTTTGTCACACCAAACTCTGTAGCTGCAGCTGCAGTGTAGTAGAGGGTGAGTGGACTGACCTGAGTGACCTGATTAATTAGGGCATAGGGATGTACCATTTTGGGAGAGGGGACAATGAGTTACTCAAGATAAAAGGAATAAATGAAATTGAAGACAGCCACACATGCACTGCTTGCATGCACAGAAGCAACATGCATCTAGATGTTAACATACAACTTTGTCTGTACAACATTGGTTTGGGTGGACCTTTTTGGCTCTGTGGGGGGGTGCAAATGCACCCCACGCACCCCCTTGGTTACGGGCCTGACCGCTGTGGCAATAATTAAGAACTGTAATTTAATTAGGACAAGAATCTGTGATGTGGCTGTTCTTTCTCAATAGACCATGAGAATCTTGTCATGTTGATACATATATATATATACACAGTATATACAGAGCATTGCTGATTTAGTGAAGTTCCAGCAGATGAAGGGCGGCACGGTGGCTTAGTGGTTTGCACGTTTGCCTCTCATCTCTGAGGTCTTGGGTTTGAGTCCACATCTGAGCGGAGTTTCCATGTTCTTCCTGTGTCTGCGTGGGTTTCCTCCCACAGTCCAAAAACATGGAGGTTAGGTAAATTGGCTACTCTAAAAAAAAAAAAAATACCCTGGTGTGTATGAATCTGTATGTCTGTGTATGAATGTATGTATGTTTGCCCAGATATAGTTGGCACTCTGTCCTGGGTGATCCCCCTAGTGCTCGATGCAGTCCTCCAGGTGGACGGTCGCTTCCGGTTGAGAGTACGCTGTGTGCGATTGGCTGCCGCTTCTCACCGGTGTATGTATGTGGTTGAGTGTGTGTAAATGGAGTGTGTTGACTGTAAAGCATCCTTGGGTATCTAGAAAGGCGCTATATAAGTGTAACATTCATTCATTCATTCATGATACATGGATATTAAATGAAATGTCTCCACCAAAAATTTTATTCTAAGTTGTGTGTACATCAAAAGTTTCAATGTCATCAGAAATAAAATTCTTACATGACCATCCCAGTCCCCTGGTAAGAGGAGAGGAGGGTCCAAGTAGAGGACCTGGGACCCTGAAAAATCTAGAAATGTTCAGTAGATTATGGCAAAGTGAAACTGCACCACCAGGCTGCACCAACATTCACCCCCAACCCCAGGACTGCTGTTCATTCACTGTGTACATCTCTGCATCTCCACCTCAGGTGGAGCATGAAAGCAGACATATAGCTGGTGAGAAGAGACTTGTGCATGGCTAATAAACATGTCCAAGAAGCAAGAGGGTGCAGAGCAATACAAACAGAACCACTGGGCTAAGTTATTAACACATTGGAGCCAAACACACAGACATGGCAGGACAAACAGGACAGAGAAGGACTGATCTTAGGTGGGTATGGCCAGAGAGAGCAAAAAGGAAGCTCCTTGCTAGCTTAAAGAATGACTCATGATGAACTGCACAACTGTTTCCAGTTACAGAATTGGTGGGAAAAAACCCAGGTAAAGGCACAAACACTGGTGGTCTGTCTCAATACCTACTGAGCTCTCTAACTAGTCCCTGTCTTACTTACGCATATTACTTACATCAGCTGTCAAATTTGCCTCAGTATATCATCACCTGCTCTTGCAGTTTTTGTATCAATTTTAGCATAAATATATGTAAGAAAAACATTTAGTAATCATATTTATGCTTGCCCTACTTCTGCTTCTTGCATAGTGGGATTGCTTCAATGACTGATGAAGCTTTCAGTGCTCTCTCAATATTAGTTTAAAATAAGGTACCTCAGTAGGCAGCATTTTGAAGTATCTAAGATTGAAACAGCCTTCTTCTCAGCTGCGCATAGTGTGATGTAAAATGCTGTGTATGTAGAGTGCTCACTAGGTATTGAGATAGACCAATGATATATATTTTGAAATGGTAAATAAGTTCAGTTATACTTTTGATGCCGCAGTAAAACACTAATGTGTGATAATTACTGTTTAACAAGGATTAATGAATCATATTCATTAATTACTGTAACTCTATTGGCTTGCCTTTTTTTGTATCTCCATTAAGTAACATTGTTGCATGTATTCTGTTACTAACGTTGTAATAATCATATATCTAAAAAATAATGTTACAGTGCCCTCCATAATTATTGGCACCCCTGGTTAGTGTTCTTTGACTTCTATTAAATTCTTTTTTTTTTTTTTTTTTTTTTTTTATAATATCGGACAACAATGCAAAAAAAGAGAAAAATCTAAGCTTTAATTCAGGTGCCTTTATTTGGTGGGAAAAAAATCACACATTAAGAAATAAATCTTTTGAATGAAATCATGTGTACCACAATTACTGGCACCCCTGGTGTTAGTACTTTGTACAACCTCCTTTAACCAACAAGACAGGACTTAATCTTCTCCTATAACTCTTCACAAGACGGGAGAATACAGAAAGAGGGATCTTTGACAATTCCTCTTTGCACAACCTCTATAAATTGTCCAAAGTCCTTGGTCTTCTCCTATGCACTGTCCTCTTCAACTCTCCCCACTGGTTTTCTATTGGGTTGAGGTATGGGGACTGAGATGGCCATGATAGGAGCTTGATTTTGTGCCTTGTGAACCATTTTTAGTAGATTTGGCCACTTGTTTAGGGTCATTATCTTGCTGAAAGACCCAGTGATGACCCATCTTCAGCTTTCAGGCAGAGGCCTCCAGATTCTGATTCAAAATGTCCTGATATTTCACAGAGTTCATGATCCCATGTATCCTTACAAGGTCGTGTGGGTGAGAAACAGGCACACAGCATCACTGATTCTCAGCCATACATAACAGTGGGCATGAGGTGTTTTT
Organism: Crenuchus spilurus; assembly: GCA_036984385.1. Classification (NCBI taxonomy): domain Eukaryota; kingdom Metazoa; phylum Chordata; class Actinopteri; order Characiformes; family Crenuchidae; genus Crenuchus; species Crenuchus spilurus. The sequence continues at coordinate 1,994 of BRDA01027788.1, read as the reverse complement.
CTGAGTACTCATCCTTAGTGTTATACTTACAGTGTTTGTTACCAAAAAGCTCTATTTTGATCTCATCTGACCAAAGCACATGGTCCAAGTTAAAATCCCAGTACTGCTTGGCAAACTCCACCCATTTACGCTTATGAGTACAACTCAGAAAAGGCTTTATCCATGCATGCCTCCCATACAGCTTGTTGGCATGTAGATAGCATCTGATGGTTGTTTGGGAGACCTCGTAACCCCAAGATGCTACCATTTGATTCAATTCTGTTACAGTGAGCTTTGGAGAACTTTTTACTTCTCTTACCATCCTTCTCACTGTGTGTGGAGGCAAGATACACTTGCGTCCTCTTCCAGGCTTGTTTGTTACAGTTCCAGATATTTTGAGCATTTTGATGATTGCTCTGACTGTAGATAAGGGCATCTGCAGGTGAGTGGCTGTTTTCTTGTAGCCATTGTCTGATTTATGAAGGTCAACACACATCTGCCTTACATGAATAGTGTGTTCTCTTGTCTTTCCCATGTTTAAGAGTGAGTAAGAGAAAATTGCCTTTGTGTAACGCCATATTTATAGATATACATATCTATAAATATGCATATACATATAGATACTTTGGTCCACTTTATAAATTACAGTAGAAAGGACATAAATGGTTCAAATACATTTATTTCCAAGAAATTGTTAAGGGTGCAAATAATTGTGGAACATGTCATTTTATGGGAAATAATTATTTCTTAATCAGGATTTTTTCTTAATTTTTTTTCCACTTCAGTTGAAGATTGCTTTTTTCTAATCTTTTTCAGAGTGAGATTATTCTTCTGCAATAAAAAATTTATTTATTTTAAGACTTTTAACACATTTTAACTACGGGTGCCAATAATTATGGAGGGCACTGTATATAATTTAACTGAGTTTTAATGTAAAGAGATTTTCTCTCAAATAATTTGACAACTTCTTTTGGATGGTTGATTATGAGACGTTCACACAGTGTAAAAAAAGTTATATAATGTAAAGTTGAGTTAGTTTTGATATGTCGCACGACGTTATTCTCCAATCTCTAATTTCTTTTTTCATCACCTCTATGGCATAATAATTTATCTTGCTTTTACATCATCATCATCATCTCTCTCTTTCTCTCTCTGTCTCTCTCTCTCTCTCTCTCTCTCTCTCTCTCTCTCTCTCTCTCTCTCTCTCTCTCAATTTTAAAGGAAAAAAGATATGAAAGATCAAATCTGCACTTGTACAAATCTGTTTTTGAGCAGCAGAAACTCTGTTGATAATGTGCATGTTTTATGAATGCATTGTGCTGTTGTTTCAATTATTTTTTTTTTCCCAGGATGAGCAGAAGCAAATCCTCACCACATACCTGTGGATTCAACAGGTCTGGTTTGATTCATATCTCACCTGGAATAGGACAGAATACGGTGGACTTGACAACATTCAAGTACCTAGCAGTTTGGTATGGAAACCAGACATAGTCCTGTATAACAGGTTGGTCAGAGTGATTTCTCTTCTGTCTGGCATTTCAATCATTAGTCCACCATCTTCTCCTCTGACACACTTTACCTGGTCGTACCATGAACCCAAACTGGACACTGTCTGAGGGTTTTATTTACTGGAGTGTCCATTCAGCTGATCTGTTTCATCACTGTACTCAGTTTGTATAAATAAAATACAAAAAGCTACCCCTTAATGGAAGATGATTGCACAGGTGCTTAGGTAGGTGTGAACAAGTCATATTTTGATTGATAAACTTAATTTCATTTGTTAGCATTTCAGAATATTATGACCACCCCTGGTTTGGAATGAACGTGCCCCAGTTCATCACAGATGCAACATGACAGGGTTTGTTGCATGTATAAATAAACAAGCATAATAGTCAGTTGTAGCAGAGAGCAAAACAATTGTCATGAGCAAAGAACATGGTTTGACTGATGGCTTTGTGGAATGTTCTAGAGCCACTGTAGTGAAGGTGTACCAACAATGAACTTGTCGTACACTG
>BRDA01027786.1:0-20198 GCA_036984385.1 Crenuchus spilurus | reverse complement strand
AACAACATATTTTTCCATTAAAATGATACATTCTCTCAGTTTAAACTTTTGATCTGTGATTTGTGTTCTATTCTGAATAAAATATTAGATGTTGGCTAGTGCTGCCACAAACGATTATTTTTTTAGTCGACTAATCACCGATTATTTTTGGGATTAGTCGACTAATCGGATCATGCATTAATTGAATATAAAACATACATCTTATTGCATAAGGGTTTTTTCACTAGAATGCAGCTGTTATTATATAACCGTCATTAGATTTCAGCTATATGCTAACTAAAAATAAAAACAATTAAGCTCATAGTTCATGATCAACAAACAATTATTTAACTGTTTAGCATAAAGTGTAAACATAGCACTGAAACATAACGTTAGAAACGTTAGCATTAGCATTCCTATTCAAACACATGACTGTTATAACGAGGGGTGCACATAATTTTTTTGGTCTAGTTCTCAAAGGAGCACCTACAGATGTTGCTTGGTGCTCACCTTTTACAATGCTCGAAAATACTACAAGCATTGATCATCACTACCCTCCTGATATCCTTCATTTCTTTGGAGGTGGTGGAATACCAAAGTAATTACTGAATGTAGCTTGTTTCATGGACATACTGATGAATCGGTGGAAATCTTAAAACCAGTGAAAAAATAAGCTAGTACTTATCAATTAACTACTTTCTTGAGCCTGCCTATGTTACAGTCAGGTTTGCCAGATCCATCAAAATTATTCAGGCAAATGTCAGTCTAAAACCCGCCCTTCAGAAGCTTAAACTAGCCCAAAATATATGTCTGTCACATGTTTTTAGCAAATGTCAAAACAACTAAGAGTGTTCGACTCCCGTATTTCTCTCATTCTCTCTGGCTCTCTCTCTCTCTCTGTCTCTCTCTCTCTTTCCTTATATTATGTTCTCTTCGTTGTTATTGTTGTATTCAAACTTCTTTAGTGTAGACTTTCTACATGTTTGCCCGCCGTGTTGAAGTAATATCCTAGGCAACCGGCCACGGCAATTTTTAAAAGTTACCCAATAAAACGCATCCCGCTACTCCTGAAAGTTCACCCGCGACTGGATTTTCAACAAAAGAATTTGGCGTGAAAACTGCGAACCTGTCAACTCCGGTTACGGTGGCCAAATATAATCAAGTAAATGGTGCGCAAACGCACGTCACATTGTAATTCACAATGCGCATCGTTAATTTTGACCACGCATGCGCACCTGCGCACCACTTGTGTGCATCCCTGGTTATAACGTTACAGAAAACACATGAATGTGTTCTAAGGCTGATGAATCAAATCGTCATCACTAATGTTAACTTTTACAGCTATAAATATGAGAAAGCAGCAAGTTAACTCTCTGTTTACGCTCTGTTTAGCAGCTAACTAGCAATTTAGCTTACCGAGATAACAGTCCCTCTTCATCATTGTCACAATCAGGCACAACAGCTTCCTTTTCAGATGCTCATGCATGGCAGTTCTGCTGCCGTGGAAGGCACATTTCGCCTTGCAGATATTGCATTGCACACGTTACTCTTTCATTTTCTTAAAATGATCTTGGCCCACTCTTTTGAGTGCCGTCGCGGGTACTCTTTTGAGCTCCGTCTATATATAACGTCCTGTGACGTCATCCACGGGCTACCTCGGTTATCACTACTGCGCATGTGCATCAAGGACAGAAAGGCAGACGCAGCAGTGGAAGGTGAGAAAAACGCAGTAGTTTGGAGAGAAAACGAAAGTAAAAACAAAAATGACGCATCGACTATTAAATTACTTGTCGACTATTTTAATAGTCGACATAATCGTGACTAGTCGACATAATCGTGGCAGCCCTAATGTTGGCACCTCCACATCATTGCATTCAGTTTTTATTCACAATTTGTTTAGTGTCCCAACTTTTTTTGAATCCGGTTTGTAGTTTAAGGGTATGTATATTTATGCATTTACATTATTTTAGTTCTTTATTTTTATTTTTATTTTATATATATATATATATATATATATATATTAGGGATGTCTCGATTACGTTTTTTCTGTTCCCGATCCGAGTCATTCATTTTTTAGTGTCTCCCGATACCGAGTCTCAAACTGATATTTCTATTTTCTAGATAAGAACTAAATAATACTAGTATAATAGATAGTAATAATAGATAGTACTAGATAGTAGTATATCTGTGATATGAAGAGTTTTAAAAGTTTAATGTGCATTTTAGCGTTTAGTGTATATAGTTGACCTCATCAACTGCGTATAAAACACTTAAGTGTGAATAAAATGTGTGTTAAAGCGGATAAATACAAACAGACTGAATGAATGACGCTTAAGTTTGTAATTGTTTCGTTCTACCTTAAACAGCGCAGCAGTAGCAGTGAGGCGGCTCAAGCTGCCTACAGTAACTGCTGCAGTATTTAAGGTGGAACGGAACAATTACTATAAGAGGTAACAAACAAAGATTTACATACAAAACAGTTCACACATCATAACTGTGAATCTCTGGTCCAATATTAAAGCTAAAATATACTAAAGTTATAAAAAATAAGCTTGTATCTGATATATTTCCATAAAGTACAATAAAATACTTGTTTACAAATGTTAAATGAACACAACTTTGCTTCCTACCTGCTGCTATTAACGTTACTGCACACAAACCTCCCATACACATCACATGATCAATGTGATCAAATGTCAGACATATTAGTCACGATTAATGAGATAAAATCCAAAAGCCAACGTAGTGATACGCAAACATTCATTCCGCCTCTCGGCCAGCGCTAAAGCCCGCTTCCGTACTCTGATTGGCCGCCACGTTCCCCGAAGCTTACAGTATTCACGTCAGATTAGAGGATTTTGCTGTTTGTCACACTTAACCTGATACCCATTGGCGGGCTCCAAAAACTGAGACTATTCAATAGTGAAAGGTGGACAGAGATTGGAAGCCAAACAGCGCCCACTACTGTCAAAATCTGATCAGAAAAGCCTATACCGATCAGTTAAAAAATGCCATGATCGGCCCTATTCCGATCTTTGAGATAGGATCGGGACATCCCTCATATATATATATATATATATATATATATATATATATATATATATATATAAAGCAGTAGAAACGTCATGTGTTTTACATGAAGCCTGTGCCAAAAACTAGTTCTATTTAAGTCGCTGGTTGTTGTGGAAACAGGATGTAATGACTTTCTGAATATAGGGTGTGTGTGTGTTTGGGGATTTTTTTTTCACTTCATTTCACATCAGTAACAGATTAAATAGGTATGATGATCTTTACCAAAAAAATGACTCATCAGTTAATGTTTTTGTATTTTTCTGAAGCTTTTTAATTTTATTTGCTGAAACCGTTTAGTTGTAGGTCTAATTATATTTTTAAAGCATTAAAATATCACACCTTTAAGCCTAAATTTGGTTCAGAGGACACCATTTTTATTTTTTGGGAGGGAGGAATTATGGATCACGTGTACACATTGTTAAAAGGTAATAAAAAAAAAAATACTCTAAACAGAATGAAGTGCTGAAATACAGGCTGTTTTTGAATATAAAAAAGGTGTGTGTGCACCAAATACATTTAAATGTTGTCTAACAATTATGTGCACATTTTTTCCAAGGAATGCTTGCTGATCAAAATGATCCAATCACACAGTACTTCTTTTAGAGGAAACATTTGTTCATGGCAATTTGAGTTGTATTTTGGACAGGCTTTTGGGGTGACTTTTAAAATAATCAATAAAAATTTTTGATTTTGATTGATTGATTGCTTGACTTTTAAAATAAAAAATATTTAAAATCTGTGTAATAAAATTGTGGGAGCACTTCGTCACAATTTAAGGTACTCAAGAAAGAGTAAATACTAGGGGGTGCATCTGTCCAATAAATGACGATCCGATATGTATCTCGATTCATGCGGTACGATACGATTCAGAAACAATATATTTTAAATTGGACCAGTTCGATTCGTTTCAGTAGGATTGCGATACAATTTGGTTCAGTAAAACAGGGTAGGAAATAATACAAGTTACTTGTTTAAAATAGATAATTTTACATTGATTCAACATAAGTTAATACTAAAGATGTGTTTTTGCTTGCATTCAAATAGATTAATGAAATACTAGAGAACTAGTATAGTTGTATTTGACATGTGAATTCAGAATCAGTAAAATACTGTCACCTTAGAATGTGGTATCAGGGCTCCAATATGTTTAATCAAGTCCCAAAAGCACACATTCTCCACCACACATTACGGTCTTTAGTCTTTGACAACAAACCGGGTTATTGAAGCCATTTTTACTTTAGCTCTAGCCGAGTTTTGGCTGGAAGAAGTCCTGGTTTTCGGTGTTTTTGTCCTGCCGTGTCTTTGGGCTAGTGGTGCTAACGTCCTCATCGCCACTTTCGCCATGTCGTCTCACCAAATGAGTGGTGAGGTTTGTTGTAATACCGGTGTACTTGAATGCGACTTTGCATTCTTTGCAAACAACGGTTTTATCTAGTTTTCAGTTCTTCGTGTAAAAACCGAACTTGACTGTGATGCAGGGTTGCCAGGTCCAACAAAAATATCCAAGCCAAAGTCAGTCTAAAACCCGCCCTTCAGAAGCTTAAACTAGCCCAAAATATATGTCTGTCACACGTTTGAAGCAAATAGCAAAACAACTGAGTGTACGACTTAGTATTTTGTTTATAAGGGATTTATAAAAAAAAAAAAAAAAAAACACCCTAGAAAGTTCACCCGCGACTGGATTTTCAAACGCACACAGAGAGAGCGAGAGAGAGCTGAAAATATAACTTAAGATTAAAATTATCATTACGTAGCCCCATTCAGGAGTGTTTAGCTAGCAAGTTAGCTTTAGCATAGCATACTCACCTGGGATTTCGAGTGCTTCAGCAATTTGTCCACTTTTTTCCTTTTCGTCTGTCGTGTAATAAATGGTAAAACACTCTTGCTCACTCCACAGCTCCACCAGGTTCTCCTCCTTTTCTACAGTTCAAGAGAACCATGGTTTCCGAACTCTGCCCCAGACTCTCCTCCATGTCCTTTACCCCCCAAGACATTCATGTACTTGCCCTGCGGCTTCCTGTAACTCTCCTATTGGTTTGCTGACAGTGTTCACGTCACTCTTTGCACGAGTCAACTCTTAAGACTTGTGATAATACTAAACGAGTTTGATTTTATTGGAATGCCTCAACAAGAAAAAGACTGACTAAATCTTTCAATCCTGTCCACCTTACACTTAATGATTGAGATGGCACGACCGCAACTCAACTCTAACAACACTCTCATGATTTTATCCCGATTTTGAACATTGTCTGCGACTGTAAAATCGTGTGAAAGTTATTAAATGTAAGGTAGGCCTTAAGGTTTCTGGATGGGAATCACACTTGTGAAATTTGGTTCTCCATTAGCTTCATCAATCTTCATACATAGACTGCCACCCAAATAATGCCTACTCTGAGTGGGTACTGATTATTGCATAACATAATACATACAAACTTTGCAGAGAAACAGATGACTACAGTCTGTAGCTGTCAGATACCTACAGTGGAATATAATTTTCTATATTTCTGCATAAATTTGACAAAACTTTCATGAGATTGTCACTCAAATCTTAAAAGTATATAAAGAGAGCTCAATCAAAGAAACGAGACAAAAAAATATTAGACCTGGCCATTTATTTATTGAAAAAAGTTATACAATATTATATGTGCAAGTGGCAAAAATGTGAACCTTTGTTTTAAGTATCCGGTGTTACCCATTTGTTCAATTATAAGGACTTTATACCGAAACGGTATATGAGGTTTTTATTCTTGAAAGTAGCGTTTTCCTCTCTCCAAATATCTTCTAATTTCCTTTCTGCAAATATAATCTTATAAGCTTGTCCATGTGATCTTTAGCAAAATGCAGATGGGCAGCAATGTTCTTTTTGGGAAACAATGGCTTTGTCCTTGCAACCCTCCTATGCACACCATTGTTTTTCATTGTTCTTATGATGGTCTAACCTCTTAGAGAGAGTTTTGTAACCTTTTCAATGAGCATCAACAGCTTTTCTTCTGAGATCCTCAGAAATCTCATTTATTCATGCCATGATACAATTCTACAAAGATCAGACTATGGCTGCAACTATCAAATGTTTTTGTAATCAAGTATTCTTTAAAAAAAAAAATTCATCGATTAATCAGATAAATTATACTTTTGTGTTTTTAAACAACTATATCACTGGTGTGTTATGCAACATGAAAGGCCTCTTAAAATGAGCAAGCAATTGGTTGCTATTCCTCACAAAAGATTTTTATTCAAACTCAGCACTTATTAGATCAAAGCTTAATACCTTTGGCTTAGGGCTGGGCGATATGGACCAAAAATTATATCTTGATATTTTTAGCTGAATATCAATATGCGATATATTTCGCGATAGTTTTACTTCCCATAAGGTAATAAGGTCACTTCTGAGTCAAAGCTACATGTCCCAAATGTCACAGACACTTTTATTACCATTCAGCCATCAATGTACATGAGAAATTGCTCAAAAATAAACTAAACTATTGGCATAAAGTAAATAATAATGCTCCTCAAATAAATGTTATTTTCCTCCATAACAAGACTCACAGGTGTGGAAATAAAATGTAAACAGAAAACATACAGAGCAAAAATAGCAAAAGGCTGACTTGTTCTTTAAAAAGTCAGTTTCCAGTGAAGTAAACATTATCAAAGTGCTTCCTCCTGTATGTGCTTCTGTACATCTAGTACTTTGTGCAAATAACAGAACATGTAAACAGACTAAAATAAAGTAAATAAAATTTTAATTTACAATCACACTCACGTACACAGGTCCTGCTGAACACTTTGGCGAGATGGGTGGCGAGACTCTCTAACTTCAGTAAACATTTTTGGCAGAACTTCTCATAACGCTCTCATAATTTAACAGAACAAGTAATCGATTATGGTATCTTCGGTCAAGGGTTTTTAGCAGTCTTGTTCCACAGATGAGATTGGGATCATGTCTTTAGCGATATGATATGCCACTGTTTTAGTAATGTCAGCCCACTTCTCACTTTTTCTCATATAAAGCACATCACAAGTATGAGTTTTGTAACGTGGTTTGTTTCGGAACTTGAGGCTGGTAAAGCTTCACGGTCTGGGCTGTAGCACAAAGTTTCACACACTCCACTTACTGCTCTTTATGACATTGTTCTAAATGGTCGATAAGATTAGTGGTGCTCGAAACTTTTGTCCAGACTTTAATACATTCTGCTGCTCATCTGACACTCTGAATCCAAAACATCTCCAAATAATTTAGCCATTGTTTTTCTTTTTACTTAACAACTGCTCTGTGATCGCTTCTTTCCCGTCTCTCTGCCTCCATGCCGGCCCGTAACTGCCTTGCGCAGGTGTGAAGCAGTGAGGGAGGGGGGAGTTTTTTTTTTTGAGGAAGAGAGGAGGGGCGGGGTGAAGTTGTGCAGAGGCAAAATGGCTGATCTACAAGTGTTATTACGATGCAACAAACTATATCGATATAAACAATATTGTCTCATCTTGTATCTCGTATAAAACTATATCGATATTTCCTAAAACTCGATATATCGCCCAGTCCTACTTTGGCTTAATGGCTTCAGAACTAAGTCAACTTAATCAACATTTCTGTGAAACTTTTATGATGTACATTAAAATAAACTATGAAATGCAACTTCTCTCTGTGTGTGTGTGTGTGTGTAATCTCAGACTTACTAAATCCCTGTTCAAGCAAAACAGGGCACCCACTCACACCTGATTGATTTAAATGATCTGCAAATCCTAAATATTTATTTATTGAGAAAAATTGTCCAATTTCTCAAAAGTATAAGTCTAATATTTTGATCATGTACTCATCCATGAAATATACTATGAGTGTATTGAGAAGAAATATTAATATTTATTTTTTTATTAATTTAATATTTAATTAATTTGTTATTAATGAATAATAATTACATAATAGTGAACATCCAGAAAAGCCCCAAACATCACGTTATCAAGTTGGAAAACTGCCATACAGCCCAGTTTCCAAAGGGAGGGGATCATACTCTGCTTCACAGTACATGTTGGAAATTGTTTCTCTCAATGATCTGTAGCTCCCTACTCCCGGCAGCACACGTGCATCTCCAGACCATGATGCTACCACCACCTTGCTTGACTGTAGGCAAGACACCGTTATCTTGGTACTCCTGACGAGGGTGCTTGCTGCACACCATATGAGTCAAATAAGTTTATCTTGGTCTCATCAGACAATAGGACATCGTTCCAGTAATCCATACTCTTGGTGGTCTTTTCTTCAGCAAATTGTTTGCGGGCTTTCTTGTGCATCAGGTTCAGAAGAAGTTTCCTTCTGGGACGATGACCACACAGACGATTGATGTAGTCTGCAGCGTATGGTCTGAGCACTAACAGGCTGACCTACCACTTCTTTATCCTCTAAAGCAATGCTGGCTGCACTCGTTTCTCTTTTTTATGAAGCCAACCTCTGGATATGATGCTGAACATATGGACTCCACTTCTTTGATTGACCCTGCTGAGACCTGTTCCAAGGGGAACCTGTCCTGGAAAAATGCTGTATGACCTTGGCCATCATGCTGTAGCTCAGCTTCACGGTGTTAGCAATCTTCTTATAGCCTAGGCCAGGCATGTCCAAAGTCCAGCCTGCTGGCCATTTGCAACCCATTACCATTTTGGAACAGCCCGCAAGGTATTTTAGAAATAAAATGGAAGTTGGCCCGCTATTAAGCAGGTTGTGTAAAAAAAAAAACAACAACTATATTCCTAGTTTGAACAATGGGTGTCGCTGTCACATGAAAACGATCTAAAACGCTCGATATCTCTTTCCCCACTAACCCAAAATGTTAACAGCTTGTCAGTTCAACAAAACCAGTTTTTGTGCTCATCAAGTGCAAGAAAATGCTACAAGTAGGCATGGGCGATAAACCAAAAATTTACCGATACCAAAATTTATGACGTCATTTTGCACATGTCTGTATTTTCGGTGTCTTAGAAAATGAAAAGTCGTTTTGTCTTTTTTGTCAGCTACGTTCATGTTCCTTTAAGACGCTGCTCTCCGCGCTGTGTGTAGGGCAGTGCGGGCCCTACGGAGAATGGTCTGACTGCAGAGCCACGGATTTACGTCAGCAGTTTTACGTCAGTGGCAGCGCATGGGTGGTAAACACATGTAAACTGCGAATGTTAAAGGAGGTCTGTGACGGTTATATGTGTTGCAATGCATATTTCCATACAAGAAGGAAGATCGGTGTCGATATATGAGCGATGTGACGCATGCTGCGACAAATATTATTGTTCGTTTTGCTCCATCGAGTATTATAAACCAACATCAGCCAGTAAACTTAGGAGTCGTCTTGCACTACATTTTAACCGAGCAGTCCAACATGAAAGTAAGTCAGTTAACACAACAATAACAGTCTTTTGACACAACAGTACAACATAGGTTGTACAATAATTCGCACAATATCTAACATATAGTAGTTATCTACAATGGCGAACATGTCATAGCTGTATATAATTATAAAAATATCAGACTAATTAGGCCAAGTAAAAAAAAAAAAAAAAAAAGAATTGATCATCCCCACCCGACCCTCTAAAAAGCACCCGGCCATTTTTTTTTTTACACAAAAATCATTAAAATTTTGCATGCTTCCAATGACGTGATCCCAAATCAATTCTGCACATGTGCAGTACACTTCCTAGTGGCTGTCAATAAGAATGGCCGGTCGTTTTTGTGATGCAAATCATGGCTTTTGTAGTGGCCAGCATCGTAAAAACACTGCAGTCGGCCAATAAAATTTGTTTCATTTCCCTGTTATCTAAAGAAATAAAATACAATGGATTATTTTAACTAACTGTAATATATTATAATAATTATTATCGCAGTGTGCGCGCAGACTCACACACAGAGAAGCAGACGGAGGGCCGGTTGTATAAATAAGACAGAATAACTTTACCAGAGACCGAAATAAACAATTACTTGTTTAGTTTTGAAATAAAAGTATCAAGTGTGTGTGTGTGTGTGTGTGTGTGTGTGTGTGTCTTTCTGTGAAACTGGCGCTGTGACCCTAAAGATGCCAATGCGTAAAAAAATGATCTAAAATGAATAAATAAATACATTCTCTCTTTGAGTTTCGTTTTATTTTGAAATATAATATAGCTACAAATAGTTACTGTTTGTTTGTGGGCCATATTGTCTGAAGTTTAGTCTGCAACAAGTGAAATGCATGCTCAATTGAATTGAGATCGGGTGACTGACTTGGTCATTCAAGAATATTCCACTTTTTTTGCTTTAATAAACTCCAGGGTTGCTTTGGCTTTATGATTTGGGTCATTGTCCGTCTGTATTATGAAACGTCGACCAATCAGTTTGGTTGCATTTGGCTGGATTTAAGCACGCAATATGTTTCTGAATACCTCAGAATTCATCCGGCTGCTTCTGTCCCATGTAACATCATCAATAAACACCAGTGACCCAGTGCCACTGGCAGGCATGCATGCCCAACCCATCACACTGCCTCCGCTGTGTTTTACAGATGATGTGGTATGCTTTGGATCATGAGCTGTACCACGCCTTCGCCATATTTATTTGTCCATCATTCTGGTAGAGGTTGATCTTTGTCTCATCTGTCCAAATAATGTTCTTCCAGAACTGTGCTGGCTTTTTAAGAATTTTTTTTTTTTTGCAAAGTCCAATTTTGCCTTTTCGTCCTTGAGGCTTATTAGTGGTTTGCACTGTGCAGTGAATCCCTCTGTATTTACTTTCATGCAGTCTTCTCTTTATTGTAGATTTGGATATTGATATTCCTGCCTCCTGGCAACTTGGTTTAATTGTTAAGGGGTTTCTCTTTACCATGGAAATCATTCTATGATCATCCACCACTGTTGTCTTTCGTGTGTGTTCAGGTCTTTTTGAGTTGATGAGTTCACCAGTGCTTGCTTTCTTTCTCTGGATGTACCAAATTATAGATTTTGCCACTCCTAATATTGTAGCAATTTCTCGGATGGGTTATTTCTGGGTTTGCAACTTAAGGAAGGCTTGTTTCACCTTCATGGAGAGCTCCTTTGACCACATGTTTTCTTCACAGTAAAATCTTCCAAATGCACGCACCACACCTCAAATCAACTCCAGGACTTTTATCTTTTTAATTGAGAATGACATAATAAAGGAAGTCAAATGCCCTGAGATGGGCATACAAAGACAAGCTTGCGCAAATTAAAACCCTTGAAACTGAGAGAGGTGATTAAAAAAAGGACTCTGGACATATGTAGGGCGAGGTTGTATTTAGACATGCTAGTGTTGTGTTGGTAAGGTTACTTGTGTTGAGAATGTAACTATTTTGATTATCTGTTCTAATATTGAATGAAATTAATCATTTTCTATAACTGTAGTTTGTGAAACCTTTAGAATTTTCTATATTTCTGCATAAATATGACCTAAATCATCATCAGTTTGTCACTCAAGTTCTAAAAGTAGATCAAGAGAACCCAGTTGAACAAATTAGACAAAATTATTATACTTGGACATTTATTTATTGTGGAAAATTATCCAATACGACATTTGTGAGTGGCAAAAGTATGTGCAACCTTTTATGGCAAAAATGCACTTTCTGTGTTCAAAATAAGTGAAAAGACAGAATAATTTATACTGAACAATGATATTTTAATGACACAGCTATGTTTTTTGGACATTCAGAGTCTTGCTTTTCCTCACAGTTAAGAAAACACACATTAACTTGCACAGTTACAGTTTGGTGGTCAAATGGAAGACAGCAAACTAAAACCACCTTTAATATAAACTGTTATGAAGACATTATAGCCTCTTAGTTTTGTGTTAGCCGTTTAGCTCTGATGGCGGAGAAGTGAAACACAAAACATCCATGTGGCTTACATCATTCATGTTAGAAATTTTTTTAATGATTTTCATTCATATTTTATTTTTTAATTAAATATTAGTAATAATGTAGCACATGCATTTTGTACCTTTTCATACATTATTGTCTTTGTTTTTTTTCTTGCACTTGTTTATACAAATATAAAAGAATAATCATTTAAATTCAGGTTACACCTAATGATGTCAAACCAATGTATTAAAATACAGACATTTATTCTTGACTAACTACAAGACTTATTTTGGGAAATACATTAGTTACTAATTTTATTATTTTTTTCTTCAATATCAACCAGCAGTGTTCATTTTGGTGCATCCCTAATTCTAACCAATCAGAATTATGCCTTGCCATCACAGTCTCTGCTTAGTGATACATGGTTGTCCACATAGACTCTTTTCAACTATACATCAGTGGAAATCAGTTCTTCCTCACTCGCACACAAGAGCAAAACAGCACCATAAAACCACATTCAGCTGTTCTAAACTAGATTACAACTACACCTGTTTTTTAACCATGTAACACTGAAGTCTGACTGACCGTCAGCCTCAGAAAGGGTCTTCAGTGCTGGAGGAAATGTGGTAACCCGCCAACGGTCTCTTTTGAAACCAGCCACAGTTAATATGCTGGTCTTTTTGATCAAAAATCTAAAGGTGTAAAGCACATACAGATTTTCCTGATAGCTTTATTTCTGTATTCTTGCACAAAAAAAAGATTTCAGTTTTACATGTTCATTGGAATTTATTGAAATTGTTTTTTATCATGTTGTGTTTACAGTTGTATTATTTAGATTTTTATAAGCCAAGTTATTTTTGAAGGTGTAAAGCATTTAAATAAATGTCAGATTTGTTCTCATATTTCAAACTTGTTTAATAGGTGTCACTACAGTTTTGCAACACAAGTGTACTAGTTGAGCTTAATTATTGTAATTGAGTGGTTTCTAGTATTATTTTAGGGCTCTCAAGAGAGAATGTAGTGATAGATTTATAAAACAAAAGATTAGACTGATATATATATATAATTTTTTATTGTCACTTATCGTTACCGTGATAAAACCTAGAAATTAGCATGATAAAAATTTTGGTCCATATCGCCCATCCCTACTATCCAGGCAGTGATCAGTAAACATTAAATTGAAAAAGTTAATAAACATCTACTGAATTTCTTTTACAATCAGAAGGAATTATTAAACGATTTTAGCTTCTTATGTAAATTTCCAGGCACAGGGATGTAATTGCACTATATAAGGTGTAATGGAAAGTGTCTTAGATAAATGCACTATATATGTTGGCATGTGAAATTTCTTAGACCACTGAATATCATTTAAGGTAGTACAGAAAAATTTAGTATACAAATGAATGCAAGTGCTTTATTATGCAAGGTGGAACAGGAAATTCAAATAAAACCTAATTTCTGTACATCAGTTCTCTGCATAGACTGCTCTGAAAAAATGGCTGGGTTGTTTTCTGACACAGTTTGTGTAGACACGGTTAGTAAACATTCTAGATACTCAATTATGGGGTAAAACACTGAAAATGTATGTTTTTAATGTCCTCTTTAAAGCCTCCTATACACATCCACATTTTTACTCTTTATTAATGTAATTCAATAAAAGTCATCCACTGCAGAAAAAAAGTGATATGAGACCTCACAGGAGAATGCCAGTGATGTTTTCTGTTGGAGAAATTTTGTAACAGCATGGCTGTTATGTGGGTTTATGTTGTTATGAGTACTCCAGTCTGAAATCTATGGCGTCAAAACAGGCTCAGCTTAAGCGTAAACGTAACGTAAGTTTTAAGTATCGTAAATGCAAATCTGTAAATGAAACTGTAAAATCGTAAATTAAAAACAATCATAAATGAAAAATACTGGTTGTAAATGTAATACAGTGAGGAAAAGAAGTATTTGAACACCCTTTGAATTTGCAAGTTCTCCCACTTAGAAATCAATGAGGGGTCTGAAATTTTCATCTTAGTTGCATGTCCACTGTGAGAGACATAATCTAAAAGAAAAAATCTGGAAATCACAATGTATGATTTTTTTTATATAATTTATTTGTGTGTTACTGCTGCAAATAAGTATTTGAACACCTGCCAATCAGCAAACATTCTGGCCCTCAAAGACCTGTTATTCTGCCTCTAAAAAGTCCACCTCCACTCCACTTATTATTATAAATTAGAAGCACCTATTTGAGGTCGTTAGCTGCATAAAGACACCTGCCCACCCCACATAATCAGTAAGACTCCAACTACTAACATGGCTAAGGCCAAAGAGCTGTCCAAAGACACCATAGACAAGATTGTAAACCTCCACAAGGCTGGAAAGAGCTACGGGGCAATTGCCAAGAAGCTTGGTGAAAAAATATCAACTGTTGGAGCAGTTGATATTAGAAAATAGAATAAGCTAAACATGACTGTCAATCTCCCTCGGACTGGGGCTCCATGCGAGATCTCACCTTGAGATATATCAATGATCCTAAGAAAGGTGAGGAATCAGCCCAGACCTACACGGGAGGAGCTGGTCAATGACCTGAAGAGAGCCGACACCACTGTTCCCAAGGCTACTGTGGCTAATACACCAAGACGTCATGGTTTAAAGTCATGCATGGCAAGGAAGGTTCCCCTGCTTAAATCAGCACACGTCCAGGCCCGTCTTAAGTTTGCCCATGACCATTTGAATGATCCAGAGGAGTCATGGAAGAAAGTGCTGTGGTCAGATGAGACCAAAATAGAACTTTTTGGTTTTCATTCCACTCGCCGTGATTGGAGGACGAAGAATGATGAGTACCATCCCAAAAACACCATCCCTTCTGTGAAGCAGGGGGTGGAAGCATCATGTTTTGGGGGTGTTTTTCTGCACATGGGACAGGATGATTGCACTGTATTAAGGAGAGGATGACCGGCGCCATGTATTGTGAGATTTTGGGGAACAACCTTCTTCCCTCAGTTAGAGCATGGCTGGATCTTCCAACATGACAATGACCCAAAGCACACAGCCAGGATAACCAAGGAGTGGCTCCGTAAGAAGCATATCAAGGTTCTGGAGTGGCCTAGCCAGTCTCCAGACCTAAACCCTATAGAAAATCTTTGGAGGGGGCTCAAACTCTGTGTTTCTCAGCGACAGCCCAGAAACATGGCTGATCTGTGTGGAGGAATGGGCCACAGTCCCTGCTGCAGTGTGTGCAAACCTATAGTGTGTAATATATAGTGTGAAAAACTATAGGAAACGTTTGACCTCTGTAATTGCAAACAAAGGCTACTGTACCAAATATTGATTTTCATGTGTTCAAATACTTATTTGCAGCAGTAACACACAAATAAATTACTAAAAAATTATACATTGTGATTTCCAGATTTTCCAGATTTTTTTTAGATTATGTCTCTCACAGTGGACATGCACTTAAGATGAAAATTTCAGACCCCTGCATGATTTCTAAGTGGGAAAACTTGCAAATTCGCAGGGTGTTCAAATATTTTTTTCCCCTCACTGTACATTTTCACTTGTCATTTTCATTTTTCACTTCACAAGTTACGTTTACCATTCACAAATTATGGTTACGATAAATTTATTTTTGACCCTTTTTTGACGGAGGGTGGGGCTCAACGCTCATTGGCTATAGGGACAGGATATTACGACATCTCTTCAGCCAAAAACAGACCCCACAAAACTGTCACTACCCGATCCATTCACCCTGCCTGATTTGTACCACGCATGCGTATAAGCACATCATTTCTGGATAAACTTTTATGAATTGCATTAAATCAGAGTTGTTTTTGGTGAAGGATGAGAACTTTTGCGCTTTATTGTTTTATTAAATTTAAGTTTAATTGTTTGTTAAAAAGAAATCATTTGAGTTTTTCGCACTTTGCAGGATTACTTACTAAAGGGTAGACTTGCATAGACGGTGAGGAGCAGATCTGCGTTAAGCGCAGCAGGGTTGCCAGGTCCCCAAAAAGCTCCATCCCGATGTCTGGCATAAAGTGCCCTCCCTATACAACCTGACACCAGCCTAAATTCTAGAGCGTCTAATCACAGATATTATTGTTTGCATTATTATTTTTATTAGTAGTAGTAGTAAATTTAATGTAAGAAGAACATTTCATTTACAGATTCACGGTAAGTTTTCCCTCGATGACGATGATAAGCTGGGACAATAGAATTTGCTAAGCATTGTTCGTTTCCATTTCACGTCTAAGTAGCTTCACAGTGAGTTCAGATGTGATACTGCTGCTTCTCCTCACCAGCGCTGCCAAAATGTGCGTGTGATTGGAGAGCGTAGTGGGGCTGGGTAAGAGAGCACAAGGTCTCTGTGTGTGCCTGTGTTTGTTTGAGAAGGAGAAGGAGGGGGGCTCGCTCTGTGTGTGTGTGTGTCAGCCGGTGTGCTAGCATTAGCCTGTTAGCATGTTGGCTCTCTAGCCTGTTGTTATTTTGGAGTGGTTGCGGCCGACAGCAATCATTGTAAGTTTCAACAATAAAGCGACGACAGTAAACGGCTTTCTCGTCCTTTCAACGCATCCAGCTGGGCGCTACAATATTATGTTCTGGCAATAAGCAGTTTAATATTTGAAATAGTAACATTTCATGTATTTAGTCTGATGGTTTTAGAAAGATGTTTAAAACTATGACAGTGTTAGAAAATGTAATATGATAATTATTGAGATTGATCAATATAGAAAAATGTATCACAGGGTTCACGTTGGCCGCTCGCCACGTTGCCAATGGCGAACTCGGATAGCGTGTGGCGATGCTGGCTAAAAGCAATTTTCTAACGCATGGCGAATTAAAATCTTCACAAAAATCACAAAATCCGGCAATACTAGTGATGGGTCCGGCAACACCGATGTGTCAGCACATGCGTCGAGCTCACAGAGCAAACCCTGTGTAGTGCGTATCGCTTTCAGCAAGTCACGTGACCGATACAGGAACTGTTTCGAAATGACACTGACGCGCCAAACTGTGTTTATAACGAAGCGCATCTGTCAACTGGATGCATCTGCCAAAAGAATCTGATCTTTTGCGGTACAACGTGCGTTATTCATCCAAAACTATGGAGCAGCCTCAAGGCAAAAGAAAGGTTTCCGCCGTGTGGGACCATTTTGATCCGCTCTGCTCCCAAACTCTTTAACGCCCTCCCACCAGATATCCGTAACATAGATAAAGTGTCCTTGAGTGTTGTGAAAGGCGCTTATAAATAAAATGCATTATTATTATTATTATTAATACAATATATACAATAAAATACAATGACTTAAATATTATTATTGTATAGACTAGGTCATCAAATCAGTCTGTCAACTAGGTTGCCTGTAGGGATTTTTAACGTCTACAGTATCGATACAGTTTTGCTATGTGTCGAAACGCTTCATGACGCCCCATCTACCCATCACTAGGCAATACTCCGCGAGCTGTCCGCCATCTTGAGTTTATCTGCTGCTCCGTAAACACCCGAAATAGCCCGAAGCAACATCGTCAGGAAAATAACCGCAAAATAATTAATGAGATAGGTGGGTTTCTAAATACTGATTGGTTGAGAAGTTTCGCGCATGGTCAGAGTCACAATAGTCATACACAGTTATTCCCAGGCTTGTGACAGACTGTCTCTGGAATAAATAAACAAGTCGACAAAGAGCTGTACACATTGGTAATTTTTTATTTTGAATTCAATTGTTGCTCTATATTTTTCATTTTTATCACTCTTTTTTGCCCTACAGAGAGTAAATATCTGTAAATATGATCAGAAATCCATTACACCAATGGATTTCTGATATGATGTACATGTAAGTGCCTGTGGCTAAGATTGGCTAATTGTGGCTAAAGCATGGCTACTGTGGCTAACTGTCTTCGCCACAGGTAGCTGTTAAATCTGCGGCTAGTCGAAAGAACAGATTAACAGATTTCATGAGCCAGTGCCAACCCTGTATCGTAGGGGTGCAGGAAAAAATTGCTTCGAGGTCAAATCGCGTTTCTAGCATTGAACGATTCAGAATCGATTCTCGTTTGCAAAAAATAATTTTTTTTTGCGGGTGCGGATGTGCCTTTTCAGCCACCGTAGTGCTAGGCAAAACAAGGAAGCAGCGTCGGCTATGCAAGCCGAGCCGCGGTCTTTGAAAGCAACCATTTGGAAACACTTTGGATTTTCCCCTCAACTCTGTCGGGTAAGAAAGAGCTTGACATCACTCTTGCGATTTGCAGAGATTGCCACGGTAAAGTATTTCGTTCGTATTTGAAAGAATCGGAAAAAAATCGATTCCTGACCCCAAGAATCGATTCGCTCGATTCCCAAAGATTCGCAGCCCTACTGTATCGTGATATAATTTTTGGCCATATTGCCCAGCTCTACTTAAAACTTACATTTACAAAACCTGTTTACATTTACGCTTAAACTGAGCCTGTTTTGACGCCATTGAAATCCCACTGCAGTCAGGAGAAGGGATGAAAAGTGGATAAGTTCTGCATACTTAATAATTGAAAATTGTATCAAGTACGTACAAATGTGATGTCTGTTAAAAAAAAAAAAAAGTTATGCCTGTCTACACAAAAATATTCCATTTGGATGCTGTTTTTAAAAAAACAGTGATTGAAATTGCTGTTTTACAGTTAACAGAAATCGAGTTTTTCAGAAGTGTGTGGACAGGACCTAAAATTGACTAATTATACTATTTATAAATTTAGGGAAAGGCTTGCTTGCTGTTCTGGTCTGCTTCCAACAAATAGAGAATACCAGATGAATACCAATGTAACAAATTATTTGGTGCCAGTTCTACAAATATAGTTTATTAGGGCTGTAAAATTCCAATGTAATCCAATCGCAATGAAAAAATGTGTAGATGGGATTATGAATGATTTTAGAATAAGTGTAGTATCACTGTAGTGATATTACTCTTAATTCAATATACTTTTAATTAAATATGTTTTTCATTGCTTTTATCTAGATTGTTTGAGTACTTGTGTAATGTTTGTTGTGGTTTAGCTATGCTAATAAAATCCTTTTAGGGTATTTTTGCTTGTTAATACTTCTGGTGATGTACTGGAAAATGTTTTAACCACACAAACCTCTGCCTTTGGCTGTGAATAGCACCTCCTCCACACTGTCTTTTTTGTAATCAGTAGTCTCTCATGCAGTTCTCTAGTGAATATTGCTGTACATTTTCCAAAACACTAGATGCACGTATATATTTAAGCATTCAGTTGACAAATTTATGAACAAATACTTATCATTTGGCCCATTTTTATATGGAAGTCCTGCCCCGAGTGAAGGAGAACCTCTGCAGTTGTGTAGGTGCATGAGGTTTAACAGATCATCTGGAAACTCATCATGTGAATGTTTCGTTTATGATCGAAGATGTGGATGGGGGACAGCTGACTTTGGCAGGCCTCTGGACAGGTCTTGGACATGTTGGAACATGTTTTACGTAACAGCACTGGGACTGGGGAGTGTAGCAGTAAGCTTTTCAGAGCTTTTTTCCAAATGCAGCACTGTCTTAAGAAAGAAGGAGATTGTTCTCTTGCATCAGGTAAAAAATAGTTATTTTTTCCTTCCTTTTTCAATAATGAGCATGCAAAGTGCTTTTTATACTTAAAGCAATATTTTATATATTGTAATATCCTTAATATATTGTAAAGGATGCATAAGTGGAGGATCAGGGATAGGTTGATTGACAAAGGACACTTAACCTTCTTTCTGCATTTGGAGTAGAGAACCAGTCATGGGTAGTAAAAGTGGATGCTATTTTCTGACTTGCAGAATCTTCATGTTTCTTAATAGGACTGGTCTGAAAGTACATTTATGTAATTATAAAAAGTGACAAGGAAACCAATATTTCTGGCCGTCTGCAGCTGAACAGATGAAATAGCATTACATTAGATTAGATTAAACTATTTAACAATGTGACTGCACACAACGGAGATTGACCTCCACATTGTACCCGTCCGTGCAGTGAAACACACACCAGTGAACACACTAAGCTGTGAGAACGTGCCTGAAGTGCTGGGCAGCCCTGTCCAACTACAAACCGGATTCCAAAAAAGTTGGGACACTAAACAAATTGTGAATAAAAACTGAATGCAATGATGTGGAGCTGGCAAATGTCAATATTTTATTCGTAATAGAACATAGATGACAGATGATCAAAAGTTAAATCTGAGTAAATGTAACATTTTAAAGGAGAAATATGTTGATTAAAAATTTCAGTGTCAACAGATCCCAAAAAAGTTGGGACAAGTAGCAATAAGTGGCTGGAAAAAGGAAATTGAGCATATAACAAACAGCTGGAAGACCAATTAACACTAATTAGG
>BRDA01027780.1:11939-29775 GCA_036984385.1 Crenuchus spilurus | reverse complement strand
GCAAAACTTTTTACTTTTCACTTCGTTACATTTACAGAAACATCTCGTTCCTTTTTTATTTTTAAATCAACACTTAATAAAATACCGAAAGGTCAAAGTGTACCGTGTAGGGTTGCCACCCGTCCCGTAAAATACGGAATCGTTCCTTATTTGTGAACTAAAAGTCATGTTCCGTATTGAGCCTATACGGGACGCGATTTGTTCCGTATTTTCATCAAAGGGGGAGAAAAGCGATTGAACTTCGTCCACCACAGATTTTTAGCATATTAAAGTATACTGTATATTGGCCGGCTGACACGGATTAATCAGTTTTACATGTATTCTTATGGGGAAAATGCATCCAGCTAACGAGCAAACCAGCTAACGAGCTCGGCTCCTGCACGGATTAAACTTGTAAGTAGGGTAACCACTGTATTAGCATATGAGCCAAGTTAGCTGTGCAACATCCTGCGTTTCCTTCAGGTAATGCGCTTTTCTAGTTTATATGTAAAAAAAATTTCAACACAAAACTAAATGCATGGCAAAAAATATTTACAAATTCATGACTGAACTTATTCAATTTTTGTGGCAGATACATTTCCTACCTCTCAGTAAATCACACACTTAGCACCTAGTACAGTCCTGTTTGAATCCCCCTGGAGGTGATGCTCAAAACCTATACTGTATATTGGGGCAAAACCTATATATTGGGGCATCTGTGGCTTGTCTGGTCTATCCTTTGCCAGGACATGACTGAAATGCTCTTGAGGCACATACCTAACACTCAACTGCTTCCTGGGTGCTGTGTATTGGGCACATATGCTCACTGCCCCTTTATGTATTCACTAATGAGTGTGTATGTTCACATTTTTCTGCAGAGGAACCCTTTTTGGTGCTATATAGAACCACTTTCAAAAGGCATGTATGTATATATATATATATATATATATTCTTAAAAGAGATGGTTCTTCAAGGGTTGAGCAAAGAAAATGGTT
This sequence comes from Crenuchus spilurus, assembly GCA_036984385.1. NCBI lineage: Eukaryota > Metazoa > Chordata > Actinopteri > Characiformes > Crenuchidae > Crenuchus > Crenuchus spilurus. Next base: position 28,801 of record BRDA01027780.1, on the reverse strand, counting down.
CATAAACACTCAAAAGGCTTTTTGCAAGATGAAAGGGTTCTTCAGATTGATGAGGAATGTGCTGTAGATGGTAGATGTAGCTCCAAAAAAGGGTTCCTCTATTATTACAAGCTTGGCATCGTAATTACAGTAAAACCCTTTTGGGGGCTGTATAGAACCATCTACAGCCAATCTGAAGAAGCCTTTCACTATGGAAAGAATCCTTCATCCACACGATGAGTGTTCATGGTTCTATATAGAACAATTTTCTTTACTAAAGAACCATTGAAGAACCATCTTTTTTAAGAGTATACATGTGTAATATACTGATTCATTTATTCCTGTAATTAATTAATGAAATATAAGCTCCCGATGTGTTAGCTACATCAGCTTCAGTGCAAAACTGAAGAAATAAACTTCAAACACCAAACATGTCTTGTCTGATCATGACATTTGTGAAGAGAATTGTGTAAATATGTTTTTTTTCACTGAGCTACAGCTGTAATATCTGAAGTCTTTGCTACTTGTGAGCCAGCAAGAGGAATCGAGGCCTGGACCAACATGGACAGAGCAGATGGGAGCATCCAGAAATGCTGCAGTGTTTGCTGGCTGTCGACAGGGATGCTGAGGACTCCATGGTAACAGAGTTGTCACAGGGCTCTTCCGTGGGTCAGGGACTTCATCATAGACTCAGATGCGCATGAACACACACACTCGCGCTCATGCACACACTCAATGCCACCCTTCCCTCTCTCTCCCACCGACCCCCTCAATCCGCAGCAGGCTCAGTATCATTTGCATCTGTGCTGGCCAGGGTAGAGGCAGCCGGTTTAAGGAAGGCTATTTGTTGTGCTCTCGGTTAATACCGCACAGAGCTTTAAATACCCATATCAAATCTTTGCGGCTCAACAGATTCAGTTTTGCAAACCTGTATCGAACAGGGGTTCAATCCTGCAGCTTAGAAGAGTACACTCCTTTAAGTTCGGCGATAAGGTAAAACCAATCGCTGGATTAGAGGCTGACTCTCTGAATGAGTGAATGAGTGTAACTGTGTCTGTGTGGGTCTACCTCTGGATGTGCTGAGGAGAATTGTATTTCTAATTGCATTCTAGTTTTTTTTTCCACCAACTCAAAAGACCATTTTTTTATCTGTTCAATCAGAGCTGCTTCTTTAAAATTCAGCGTATGCAGTAGAGATGGTTTGGGGGCCCTAAATGACAACATTCAGTTCAGACTTAATATGACAAACTTTACAGAAATGTTGCTGAGCTAAAACATTCAGGGACCAAGCCTGATTTTACCTAAACACCTTATATCATTAGAGCAAATGCAAATAAATGCAGGAAAATAATAAATACAGTAAAGATTAAGAGTTTCTGAACTGATATCCTTGTAAAGAACTTGTGAGTGGCTCATATTATTATTATTATTATTATTATTGTTGTTGTTGTTGTTGTTGTTGTTGTTATAATATTATTATTATTATTATTATTATTATTATTATTATTATTATTATCATCACCATTAACCATCATTATTACTTGTATAATTCTTACCATCACTACTTTCAATATATCTATATTCCTGAACACAGCAACAGCCTTACAGGATGGCAGAGTGTCTATCTATTAATAACTTATAAGTAGCATGAGTCCTCATGTGAATCTGGTTCCTCTCTAGGCTTCTTCATCCAGCTCTGAGGGCTTGTTCACTGTTTGTGTATTTATGTTATTCCTGGAACTCTGTAAAGCTGCTTTGTGACATCAGTTGAAAAAAAAAAAAAAAAAAAAAAAAAAACGTTATATAAATACATTTGACTTTACTTGTACAAACAGTGTATAACATTTGCATCACAAATGCAAATTAATATGAACACAGCTGCTTCTCAGGCATCAGGTGTATTTATTAAATTCAATAGGAGTGTTGGACTGCTGTGAGGCAGAAAGGGTTAAACGTCTGGAAGGCATAAACAATTAAGTGCTACTTATATTAATATGGGTTTTATTCTAATATTAGTGTTATTTTTTGAGCACATAAGCACTTACTGGCCAAAGATTTGTTTTCTCAGGGTCTTTTGTGAAAATACTGTGTGGAAAATATATATAAAAAAAATACATTTTTGGTGGGTGGGGGATTGTATTAATTATATGGTCATCAATTAGTAAATAATAATAATAATAATAATTCCACAGCTAAAACTGCAGCAGTACGCATCTTGAAACCTGAATGGATGCCAACAGAAGGAGGAAAATGGAAGAACACGCAGCAGTTTCTGTGTTTTGTATTCTGTGAAAAAAAAATGCAAAAAAAAAATTGGGTCACGGTCTGTCAGACATCAAATCTGAAGAATTAATTTCAGCCTTTTTTCTTTTTTCCTTTTTATTTTTCTGAAGCTGGAGTTTATTCTGATGGAGACTTTAAGACAACAGCCCACAGCATGAGTCCCCAGAGGGTAGATTTTGAAGCCATATGGCTGGTGAATAACCTCAGAAAAGGAGGATTTCACCCATCCATGGCGGGAATGTCTTGTGGTCCTGGAGCAATGTTCTGGAGCCAAGTTTTCCAGCATGCTGTGGGAGGTTTTCTGACAAAGGAGGAGCAGATCTCGAAAGGCCTGACAGGTACATAAATAAATACTCGTCTTGAAACACTTTTTCTGAAATATTGCAAAGTGTAGATTATATAATTGCAGAATTAAGCCTATATATCCACAACATGGCAATGATCCTTCACTTTCTCTCTCTTCTCATCTTTCCAGTGAGTTTCCTGCCAAAGATATGCCACCTCTGTGGGTAACTGACTCTCAAGCTGGCATTTTCCTTCATGGACAGCAAAGATCTGTTTTGCTTTAATAAAAAAATAGGCCACTTATGGTAATTCAACACTCATGATTTTCTTAGCACAGTTTAAAAGTGCCTCTTTCACATATGAAATGAATGACAATTACATAACATCAGACACTTAAGATGACACTTCATCTGCTGCCCTCAAAAAGATGTTTTTTGTTCCAGCCAACTTTATGATTTTCAACATTTTAGACCTGAAGAATGTTAAAAGAATAATTCAGCAAAAATCAAAAGTATATCGTTTCCTCCTTAGGAAGTAGATCAGACGTGTGAATCATACTTGTTTCATTTTGCATCGGAGATATAAAGCTAATGTAGCTAACAAGTAACGAACGTTCTGACAATGGCCAATTAACAAAGACACACCACCCATTCTTACCTCAAGTTGTTAAGTAATCTCAAAAAGAATAGATGTTTGTAGATGTTCACAGAATTGAACAAAATGTTGTTTTAGGTAAAAGTACAATCCTGGTCAAACAAGCATTATAATATTAATATTTAAGCTATAAAAACATTACAAGCCTGCATTTTGTACACTCTTAAAGAGTTCTTTAGTAAAGAAAATGGTTCTATATACAGTAGAACTGTGAACACTCAAGAAAGGGTTTTTTACGTGATGAAAGGGATTTTCAGATTGATGAAGAATGTGCTGTAGATGGTTCTATATGGCCTTTTGAAAGTGGTTCTATAAAGCACCAAAAAGGGTTTCCTCAATTATTATGACTTTGACATCGCAACTACAGCAGAATTCTTTTGGGGCTATATAGAACCATTTTGTAAAAGGTTCTGTATAGAGCCATCTTCATCACATTCATCATTAATCTGAAGAACGCTTTCACCATGGAAAGAACCCTTTATCCGTCTTTGTATGATCATGGTTCCATATAGACCCATTTTCTTTACCAAAGAACCCAATTTTTCAAAACCGTAGATAGATCTGTATAGAAATAATTTGAAAATGGTTCTATATAGCACCTAAAGGTGTTATTTGAAGAACCATCTCTTAGGAGTGTAGATATTTACCTGCAGATATCTATTTTCCCCTTATAGTTCACTGCAGTGATGAACAAATGGTGCCACGATGGTGCATTTTTGTGCTTCTCGCAAATTTTCTGACTAATGCTGAGAAAGGGTGGAGGAAAGAGATGCAGCAAGAGTCATAGCTTCTCTTTATTTACAAAACCAAAACTCTTAAATGATAAACAAACTGTGACTGTGGTAACTTATCAACAACACACTTGAAGACTGACAATAAAAAGCTGACCTACTTGACCATTGAGGACTGTAACACACAAGGGAACATTGCCTTGCTAGCAGCGGCTAATAGTTACTGTGATGCATTTGAGTGGCAAGCTGCATAGCAATGCTGATACCATAAAAAACATTCACATAAGCTCACATATGCAAATATTTCATTTTTTATTGGCTGCTGCCAGCATGGGCCAAACATTAGTGTGAACCACAGATCATTATTGAAGGCATGTTGCACATGCGCACAGTGTTCTCTATTGCTCACATTTTTAAATGGATGCTGACAGGCCAGCCCCATACCCACTAACTAAATGAAGACTGCTGAAAGTACTGATCTTACGCAACACATACAGGAATATTTCAAATGTATTGGTAGCTACTTCCGTTTTCATAAGCCAAATAAACAACACTAGAAAATAATATTTAAACAAAATACATTGTAAAAAAATGATTGATTATGTCAGACACTGCTCCACAGCGACATTTGGTGGGGCCGGGCCCCATCTGCCCCTAATGTAGAGAGGTTATTGTACATAACCATGCGTCGCAAAGAAATTACAGGCAAATGTATTTGAGTAAGTTAGGCATGTTTGTGTGATAGTAATTCACCACGAATATGCTAACTTGGCTTATTCATTCCATTATCCTCAGTGCTTCAGTATAAAACCAAAGAAGCAAAAATGCCTTAGCAGATTTTCTGTCTTCAGGGAGAAAATGTGTTAATTGTCCAAGTTAGATTTTTAGCCAAACTATTCCTTTAATAAGAAAATCAGTCTCAGGCTCATCTCTGTCAGAAACCCTTCAGCCTTCCTCCCTACTCTGGGGTATTTGTGTCAATAATGCTTTGAAGTGCAGGACTGCAGTGGTGCGCTGGAGAAAAGAGAGAGGAGTCCAGCTACAGCCGCACACCCAAGGCCTTGCATCAGCTCTTGGATCGACATGCTGCACGGCTTTGATATGCTGATCCGTGGCCGTTCCTGATAGGACGGCAGCTTCCCAAGGTGACCCAAGCCGGCCTGGTCCTGCCCTGCTCACTCTACTGCAGTGCCAAGCAGAGCTTTCAATCCTCTCTGCTTCCGAGTGCTTTTATTCTGGCTTACAGATCTCTGAAAGACCCTTAATGTAAGCCTCCGTTTTCCACAAAGGCCCTCATCATAATCCCCCCGCGTTTGGAAAATGAACAGTGCAATTATTCATGTGGAGTCTGAATGGATGCAGAAAAGGCTGGCTGGAGCAGTGATGCTCTCCTGTCTAAACAACAGCAGAAGTAAATAAGGGTCTCCAATGCAAACCTATCTAGTGACACTAAGTGCATTCATCTAAATTTAAGACATCACTAATCAATCTGTTGCTCTGCATGTCTTTTGAGCCACTGCAGGTATATGTTCAAGGTGATATGGTCAACTTTATAGATTTTCTGTCTTAAAATGCTTGTTAGCTAGTCAAACAAATTAAAGCTGTAAAAATCTATTTAACATAAAATAATGTTGTGCAGAAATCTCAGTCTGACACTACGTCAAACTGTTATCCTATGTTGCTATTTTATCAGATTCTTCCCATTTTGTCCACTTTTTATCCATCCATCCATCCATCCATCCGTCTATCTATCCATCCATCCATCCATCATCTTCCACTTATCTGGCTCACAGGAGGTAGCAATGCAAGCACAGTGGACCAGACGTCCCTCTCCCCAGCCACCTCTTCTAGCTCATATGGGAGGATTCCAAAGCATTCCCAGGCCAGCTGAGAGATATAATCTCTCCAGCCTGTCCTGGGTCTTCTACAGGGTCTCCTCGCAGTTGGACATGCCTGGAACACCTCACTAGGGAGGCGTTCATCTTAGCCAGATGCCCAAACCACGTCAATTGTCGTCCTCTCGACAGTAGCGGCTCTACTCTAAGTCTGTCCCAGTCACCCTGCGGAGAAAGCTCATATCAGCCACTTATTTCTGCAATCTTATTCTTATGGTCACTACCCAAAGCTCACGACCAGGTGAGAGTTGAGTCCACTTTTTATTTTCTGCTCATTTTGAGACTGAAGTGTGTGAACATTTCATTCTAAACGAAGTAGACATGATCTGGAACTGAAGTGTTATTACATTAACTCTTATTCCCTGCTCTTAAATTTAAATGTTTCTACAACAGCAACATTCTGTTATTCAGAGGAAAGACTCACAGCTCGACAGGTGAAGTCATCCATCTGATTTTCCTGCATGACTGCATGGGAGACACACAGCTTCCAAGGCAAGCACGCTCATTCGGTTCCTGTCAAGTGAAACACGTTTATTTAAGAGGAGACAGGTTGTGAAAAGAATGGTGCTAACTCTACTTCTGCTGTAGAGTGGCAGTGAATGATTATGGCCCAAATAAATACCAATTAAAGTGCAGTCATGGAGTCTCGCCACCAGACATCACAATAAATTACAAAACAGTTTAATAGTGAACTTTTTCCCCCTTTTTCTTTTGTTTATTCAAGGTTACGCGTCTGCAGCTTCATGTGTAACTTGAACATCTTCATGGAATGTACTGTATACATCTCAGTCAAAAGTCTGGACATACCATCTGGACATTCAGTGGTTGTTCATGATTTTAAAATGTTCTGCATTGTAGATTAATACTAAAGTCATCCAAACTATGAATAAACACATCTGTAATTATTTAGTAAACAAACAAGTAAACAAACCAGAATATGTTTATATTTGACATTCTTCACAGTAGGCACCTCTTGCTTAGATGCAGCTTTCTTGGCATTTTCTCAGTCAGCTTTATGAGGTAGTCACCTGGAATGGCTTTCAGTTAACAGCTGTGCCTTGTCAAGAGTTCATGACTTGCATTTCTTGCCCCCTTAATGTGTTTGAAACATCAGTTGTGTGTCTACTTTGAAGTAAAATCTAAACATGTTTTGTTTGTTTAACACTTTTAAGTTTACTACATGATTCCTTATGTGTTCCTTCATAGTCTGGATGACTTCAGTATTCATTTACAATGTAGGATATAAATATATATACTGCTAATACTGCGCGATTAATGATATGGAAATTACTTTATTCGGGTCAGTACAAAGCAAGTTGAGACTTGTGTAGTTTCAGTGACAAACAAAAGGCCTCCAAAAGCCAGGACCTGAAAGCAGAGAGGCCACAGACCTCCCTGATGTTAAATGCATATGGCCTATTGACCGTACAGCTTTGGGACATTAGCTAAAAAGCAGCACTGCTCACTAGGTGCCATTAGTTGGGTGCGTACTTAATCCTTGGATTACCTGAGATAGCATCTCTAGCACTCTGCTCTGAAAGCCCAGATTACTGACCACAAGGCAGGTCCATCTGAGGAGTACACATGAATCTTTAATTCTATCTAAATGGACACACCCTGCCATCTACATCACTGTTTATTGATAAGCGATGATGCTATAGATTTTGCTCATTTGGAAAGAGGGGAGAATTCCAAAGATCTGAGCATACGTCACTGCAAGTACAATTAAAATATAAACATTTCAGTATCAAAACCATTCAGTGTGGTCAACATGTTACAACTGTGATGTTGGAAAGACTTGAAGTACATACAACAGCAACTGAAAGTGATAGCAGAGGTGTCAGAAAGGTCTAAGATGATGAACCGAACATGTGGTCAAAAGAAAAACTATGTACTTCTGACAGTCGCCTAAATCATTTGTTTTTATAAAAAACATCACCAGAACATACAGTATGTCTTACTGTGAGCTATAAAAAATTACAAAATCAATCTTAGACAACTGACTCATGGCTTAATTTAGATAATTAAAATATTAACATCAACTAAATTTGGATTTCAAACATGTCTTAGCTGATTGCCTATATCTGCATTAAGAAGAGAAATATGTAAGCTTGATTATGTTCAGACAGCCCAAATCTGATTTCTGGACTATCTAGATTGTATCCAGATTCCAGACAGGCAAAAACCACATGAAATCTGATTTTTGCAAATCTGATCCAAGCTCCTTTCTGAGGTTGTTTGAAAACTTATTACAATCAGATTTGTACAGATCTGTCTCAGTTCAGATGCTATGGCCGCTCAAATCGGATTTCTAAGTGTCTTTCATGTCACTTGCAATGCGACAAAGAATGACACATCAAACTCTGAATGACAGAAGTGCATGTATCCGTAAAGGAGTCGCAGGTTGCCAGGTCCAGAAAAAATCTGCCTTGCAGAAAGTCCACTGCCTTGCAGAAAGATTCCCTACACAAACTTAAAACTAACCCAAAATCTAAAGAGTATAATCACAGATGTTTGAGGAAGTTATAGTAGTTTTTTATTGCTCTTAAATTTTATTTCAGTCTTACTCTAATTGATAGTTTCAGATCACTGGGAAAAGTCTACCTAAGGCATCTCCAACATTTCTATTTTTCTACTGTGTGACTGTAAGAGTTTTGGTGGTCACTGTACATTTTTAAAGTAGTCCAGAAACCAAAAATTCACCAACTCTGAAATTTTCCCCACAAGTGCATTCAAGTAAATACCACAATTTTGCATGAAAACCGTGAACCTGGCAAAAATCACCAACGTGGCTGTAATTACTGATGCCTGCACTGTTACCACAAAAACTGAAGCAGATAGACTTGTGATGTGTGGACAGGCAAATCAGATTTGATCATTTACTAATAACAGTGTGGACAGTCATCTCAACAGATCTGACCTAAGAAACAAGTCTAACTGAGTCGTTAAGCTTTCATATACCTTTAGCCTTTGCCAGTCTTGCCCAGAAGAAGTGTGTAAATGTGGGTCAGCAAGGCAGAGATGGATGGGGAAAAGAATACAAACAGAAAAGAGAGAGAGAGAGAGAGAGAGAGACAGAGAGAGAGTTCTTCAGGTTAGCATATGAGGAATGGGACTTGCACAGGAGCACAGGACAAAACATTTACTCTGCACATTGCTCAAACACTCTGCTGCCCATATAATACAGGGTCACTCAAAAGAGGGCAGGCAGAGGAAAAACCCCAGGAACCACAATCTATTATTTAAAATTCAGCAAGTAAACAATGAATGTGCATCAAGTTTGTTTTCTTTAGATGATATGTTAGCTTACTAACCAGTGGTCTTTTAACATATCTCCATTTTGGAGATTTGACAAGTGGACAAGCATCATGTACATCTGGAAGGCTTAGAGTCCATTCTCTCACATATAGCACAATGGTAATGCCTGCGCATCTGCATCAGGTATGCAGAACGGGCACTACCCACAAATCCCTGCTGTCCATCAAGGAGAAAAGGAGGGGGAGTCCATTTTTTTCATGTAATTACAAGCTCCTTAATGAGAATCGTGTAGGCCAATAAAGCGAGTGTTACGCGGTCCCGTCGCATTACCCGGAGGGTCGGACAGTTCAAACAGCCGCTATGCAAAACACCACGAGAAAGGGGGAGCTGTCTTCCTTCAGCTGAAGCCAAACACAATGAAATGTCAGCGCTAATGTGCGACAGATTACATGAGCTGCTTCTGATCGCACAACCGGAGAAGAAAAGCGAGAGGGAGGCTAATAGAGACTGAGATGCTAGCAATGATGGCGGCTCAGTTTTACAGTGATAGGCCTTCTCATGCCTAAACATGAGCTGGCTGATAAAAGGAGAGGGTAAGAAGCCATCTCGATTATGAGCCTACATGCTCTGCCTCAGCAAGACAATAATACTGGCATTAAACACCGTTGGAGAGGCGTAGGAGAGAAGATGCCGGGCTAGGTCTTATTTTCTTTAATATATCTTAAATTCTGTCAGGGAAAAACACAGGGACATTGCACTAAAGCCACAGTCAGTGTATATTCTCTCATAAACCTCACAATCTCTCCAACAGTATTGACACAGAGGGGGGCCAGGCAAGCAAATGTCAGCCGCTATAACATATGAAATACTTAACGTAACCAATTTTCAGCTGTCAATCAGAGCTGAGGGAATAATGGCTAACGGGGCGGAAATCAATACAGCACAATTGAATCTCAGCACACAAACATGTTTCGTTCTGCACTATAAAAGACTGTCAAATGTGAGAGCTACCCCCCCTTCTCGGCAGCGGGATGGGACTGATTTATCTCTCTCAGCTGCTCATGGGGCGTTTGCGATGCAGATCGGCTACAGAGAAGAGACAGAGACTCAGCTGTAGTCACACTGGAGAATACTGCAGTCCATGTGCGCAGCCTGTAAAAACATTCTACAGGCCAAAAGTGTAGACAACCAGTGACTGTTAAGAACACTCCTTCATTTGACCAGTTTATTTGTTTACAAGTTCAAATTTGAACACAATTCAGCTAATCATGACTTTAATTCCAGGCTACATCTGTCTCATTTCCTCTTCCTCTTTGCGGATGTGGCTAAGTATTCTGTTGGTCATCCACATGCCACCAAACCCCTGAGTCAAGGGTCTGTCTCAGTACCTAGTGAGCTCTCACAATATGCACTCCCGAGAACAATGCTGTCTCAATTCTTTCACACCTCAATGCTGCCTACAGAGATACCTTATTTTGACAGAATTCCGAGAGAGCGTCAGTTGCTTCTTTAGTCGTTAAGGTGATCCCACAATGCAACGTGGTGCAGCGAATGCGAGAGAAGCGGCCAGCAACTGAGCAAGCTGTGATATGTAAGTTATTCTTACATTAGGGTGACCAAACGTCCATATTTCCTGGGACATGTCCGTATTTCACGTCCTGTCCCGGGCGACCTTGGTTTTTTTTTAAAGTGATGAAATGTCCTGGTTTTTAAATTACCTTCATTGGACCTTTAAAATTTTAATTTACAGGCACTAGGGCACATGCTCACGGCGCTGCGTGTGACGTAATCCCTGAGCCGTTATTGTTATTGTGTGTCATTTGTTAATTTTTTTTTCCCAATGACCTACAGAACAGACAATATTCGTTACTGAGGGTAACTAAGTATCATGTGTTATTTGGAGTTGAGAGTTATTGTTAACTTTTGTTCTTAAGTGAGGGATGTTTAGATGAGACATTATTTATTTCATTGTGCTATTCATTCATTACAGGAAATGTTAACTTAAGCATTTTGAATAAAATTCATTTTGAATAAAATTATCATTTATTATTAGTTTTTGTTGTTGACTTTTACTGAAATGCAATTTTAATAAACCAACTGTAAATATCATGTTATTGTAGGTTTACGTGGGCCTATGTTAAGTGAGTTAAGGGAGTCCCCCCCCCCCGCCCCGGCTCCAAGGTGTCCTGGTCTTCCCAAATGAAAATATGGTCACTCTATCTTACATTTAATTCTGCTAAAATAGCTATAAAATTGCAAGAGCAGATCTATGGTGCCTACATGCCGAGGAATTTTTGACAGCTGAGCACATGCAGTGTTCGGGAATAAATGATGTCATCGCTGTCTAACTAGAGCATCTCATTTATGTCTTATAAGGGTGGATGATGGTCAGAACACTGACTACTTAGACAGTTGCCTATATACCATGTATAGTTGGCTAGTAACAAAACAGACCTAAGGTGTACTGTAAATTGTGAGGTGGAGCCACCACAGATTGGGATTACACATCCACAGGTTGAAGTTAGGTTGAATTTGGTATCCCCTTTTGGTAAACACAAGCACTGGGGCTTCAGAGATGCTCTAACACTTTGGCCATAACTATTTGTTCTTTGTCAAAGAGGCTCAGATCTGCACAAATGCATATTTTTCTGTGTTAACACTACAAGCCATATTGCTCAATTCGGCCCTTTCACAAATCCCAGAATGCACCGCGCAACCGGCAACATCCGGTTCACTGGTTCACCATGCTATCAATACTAAGCTACACTATCACGCTGCTTGCCACACTGGCCTACATTGAATTGATAGCATGCGACACGACAGCTTGGAACAACGTGTTTACATTAAAAAACCCACTGCATAAATTGAAAAAACAAGTTGACACAACAAGATATGATGTTTAATATCCAAAGAAATATCTGAATATAGTTACAAAAGCTAGTAGATATCACGTAAGTATTTACTTACCAAAAAAGTTGTAAACAGTGTATGTAGCGTAGCTGGCACAGACATAAACAAGAGAAAATGGTGAACCGGATGTTGCCGGTTGTGCGGTGCATTCTGGGATTTGTGAAGAGACCAAATAACGATTTTTTACTCAGGTTAGATTTAACTATCTTGACGGTTCACATTCACAGATATAAGTGAGCTGTATCTGTCAGTAATGTTAAAGAATGTGTACCTGAAAAAGCTTCCACGCGCACATTGAAACATGTAAACACGTCACCTTCGTCTCCAACAACAAAAAGCGTCACATTTGTGCAGGGTTGCCAGGTTTACAAAAATACAGTCGCCGGTAAATCTTCAGAGTTGGTGGTTTGTGGGGATTTTTACATTCAATAAAAGAAGAAATTGAATGAGAAAGCAAGAAGAATACATACTGTATTTGAAGAAGATTTACAATTTAAAGCTCATTAAAATGTTTGTGTCACTTTAGATTTTGGGTTAGTTTCTGTTTGTGTAGTGTGACTTTCTGTTACAAAGAATGATAGGAATTTTTGGGGATTTGGCAACCCTGTATTTGTGAGCTGACAAGTAAAACAGACGTGTTAGTAGCTGATGTGTGATGGTGTTTTGCTTAGGAGGACGGTAAACAGGTGCTGGACTGTACATGATCAGGTGAAGAAGGTGAATAAATGCCAGCTGGCTGCTTTTACTGTTTTTACAGCCACGTGAGTAAACGAGAGAAGCCAACGCTGCCTCACCCTCTACACACATGTGTACAAGCAAAAAGACATGAAATCTGATCTGACCATCACATTCAAGTCACATGTCTATACCACATATGAAAGTGACTCAAATCAGATTAGAAAAAAATGGGATTTGACGTCCTCACAGCCTGAAAACATCAGATCTGAGCGACATTAAAGCAAAAGATCAGATTTGAGTCACTTAAGCCTGGTAATGTGAACATAGCCTAATGTTGTCTTCCAGAATTCAGTGCTAATTTATATTCCAGACCTTCAAAAGCAGAACTGTTATGAGATAATGAATGTTATTCACTCCATCGGTGAGTAGTATTAATGTTGTCGTTGATGAGTATATCTTTATAAACGTATGGGTTATTTCTTAAAACATATAAATGTCACGCCTCCAAGCTTTTAGCCTTTGGTTTATGTGCAGATGTGCATTGTATGTCTGTGAGAATGCAATATATTGGGCCTTCCTTCCGTCCCTGTATAGTCCTTAAACATGTAGCAGCGTTTTTGTGTTTTCTTTACTCCCAAGTGAGGTGTGCTTTAAATTAGAGTACTGTCTCGTTCTCTTCTGCCTCACTGCAGAGGGATGTTTCTCAGGACGCTAATAAAATCACCCTGAGAGAGAAATACATAGAGAAAAAGAGAAAGGCGGAGACAGACAGGCAGACCTCCTCAATTCTCCATCTAGCTACTGTAAGCAGTGGCTGCGTCTTTGAGTCTTTGACTGCCACCTCATTTGCAATACCCCACCATTCCCTTAAGCACTTAATCAATTAGGAGGCTGCAGTTCAGAGAGAGGCTAGCAAGGAACTGGAACAATCCCAGAAGTTCACTTCAAAAGGAGAGAGGCTCTTTTGAAGAATGCAGGCTCATCTTGGAGTCACGGACCGCGCCGACATCTTCAGACACTGACTGAAGTGGTTCTTGGACTGTCTCCAAGGGCTATAGCATCTCACCAGTATCAGATAACCACAGAGAGTTATTGCACTGCAAATGTGATAATTACCAGTACAAAAACAAACACGACCAAAGATTGAAAATCCGAGACAAGGGGAAAAAACGCTTTTGAGTGACTTTAGATTTATTTTTGCATACATGTTTACAGCGTGGCTAAAGAAAGGTGAATATAACACTGAATATAATAATATTGATGTTTGATTTTCTCTCCAGCCAAGAGTGAGATTTTTTTTCTCTCGTGGTGCTCTGTATGTTCAGTGTAACCAGAGTATCAGCAACAAAAAACTGACAAAAAATCAGGATCTGTTATGCAATATGATTTGAGTTTCAGTGAAGCATGTATCCTGCTGTAACACACCCAGTTCAAACAGTAGGAGTTGAGTCGCATGTCGCTGCGTGATTGGATAAGGTGGCTTAAATCAGGGAAAAGCAGAACTCTGCAGGGCTCTGAGACTCATCATTTATGACGAATCACAGATTCCCAGAGAACAGCATGCTGGGAAGTGTAGTTCAAACCGAGCATTAGCGTTAGTGTCTTGGATGTAATCTCAAACCTCTCGCTGTATTGTGGTGGAGAGGGAAATACAATTTTAGGGCTTTTTTATGACTCCACAGCTGTGCTACAGCTATTGATTACACCAAACTCAACCATGCTGACAAGCTCAAGGGCATTTTTATGAAGTGAAGAATTCTGAGACACGGGGCTGGCGCCGTGAGGCTGGTGTCCCTGCCATGCTTATGCCGCAAACCCGGACGTGGCATTATAGAGGAAGTAGAGTATAAATTTCACAGCAGCCATATAGCCATATAGGCACTGCCACAATTGCACTTCTATTTGACTACTTACAGCATGCAATAAAAGTGAGTACACCCCTGTTTAATATCACAAAAATATCACATTTTAAAACCACTACACTCATTTTGATTTCATAATGATAATTTTGTTTTTCTTTCTTTTTTCTTTTTTGCTGATAACAGATCAAGCCTCTTTGACATGGTTGACACCAGTTTAACAATGATTATATACATATAAATTATTGAAAAGGTCCAACAGGATGTATTTAGTTAACACTGTGTTGCTGTAATGTTTGCATGGCAAGTATAAGTTTACACATTTAGTAAAAAACAATCCAGTTTAATTGGATTTAAAATCATATGATATTTTAGATGAAATTGAACAGTGGTGTACTTTTGTCACATACTGTAAATGTTTCTATGAACCCAAATTTCCCAAAACATTGGGATGCTCTGTAAAATGTAAATAAATGTAAATAACATCAATGCAATGATTTACAAATCTAACAGACCCATATTTTATTCACAATGGAACATAGAACACAGATGTTGAAAATGAGACGTTACCATGTCATGAAAAAATATTGACTCATTTAGGACTTGATGGCAGCAGTGCATCTAAAATAAGATGCTATGGGGCAACAAAAGGCTAGAAAAGCAAGTGGTACTAATAAATAACAGATGGATGAGCATGACTGGATATAAATGAGCATTTTAGAGAGGCAGAGTCCCTTAGAAGCAAAAATGGGCCGGGGTTCAATCATTTTCAAGAAACTGCATCTAAAAATTGCTAAACATTTTCAGAAAATGCTCCTCAACATAAAATTGGGAAGACTTTCCCAACATCTACAGTACATAACATTATTAAAACATTCAGAGAAATCCCTGTGTGCAAAGGACAAGGCTGACAGTCAATATTGGATGCTGATGATCTTTAGGCCCTCAGAGGGCACAGCATTAAAAACAGACACCGATCCACAAATGCAAGTTAAAGGGTCTTGTAAAGAAGAACTCTATGCCAACACGATTTTGAAATACTGACATTTTCTCTGGGCCAAAGCTCATTTAAAATGAACAGCGGCAAAATGAAAAACAGTTCTGTGGTCTCAGATTAATCCAAATTTGAATTTATTTTTTGGGTTTTTGGAAACCACAGATATCTTGTCCTTTGGACTTAAGAGGAGAGGGACAATCCAGATTGTTATCAGTGGACAGTTCAGAAGCCTGCATCCCTGATGATATCGCAGTTTACACATCTAGAAAGGCACATCAATGCTGAACAAGACCTATAGACGTCTTGAAACATGTGCTCCCATCCAGACAATGTATCATTCAGTGAAGGCCTTACAAGACAATGCTAAACCACATACTGCATCTCTCACAGCAGAATGGCATTGCAGAAGAAGAGTCAGGATGCTGAACTGACCTGCCCTTTGTCTGGACCACATTTGGTGCATCATGAAATAAAACATCTGGCAAAAAACAAACAGAAATGTTGAGCAACTAAAATGCTACATCAGTAACAATGGGACAAAATTCATCTCCCAAAACTCCAGAAATTGGTCTCCTCACTTCCCAGATGTTTGCAGACTGTTGTTACAAGTAGAGAGGATGCTACACAATGGTAGACATCTCCCTGTCATGTGTTACTGCCATCAAATTCCAAATGAGCTTTTCTTCATGAAATTGTAAAATGACTCACATTCAACATTGGATACAATATTTATTCTATGTTCTATTGTGAATAAAATATCTTTCTATTAGATTTGCAAATCATCACATTCTGTTTTTATTTACATTTATTTACATTTTGCAGAGTTCCAACATTTTTAGATCTGGGGTTTTAAGTTGTCATACAGCTTGTATGGTTGCAGTGCTTTCTCATTTAGGTTGAATTTAGAGATGCACCAAACTGTAGATAAGTGATGCCATTCTCTACATTGAAAGCAATAGTTGTAATTAGCGTGGTGGCTTCGTGGTTAGCACATTCACCTCTCAGCTCTCAGGTCTTGGGTTAAAGTCTGAATCTGGGTGGAGTTTCCATGTTGTCCCTGTGGATAAAAAACATGGAGATCAGGTGAATTGGCTGCTCTAAAAAATGACCCTGGCGTGTGTGAATGAATGCGTGTATGCCCAGGTATGGCTGGCACTCTGTCCTGTGTGATCCTAGTTGATGTAGTCCTCCAGGTGTACTGTCGCTTCTTGCCGGTGTGTGAGGTTGAGTTCTAAGTGTGTAAGTGGATTGTGTTGATTGTAAAGTGTCTGGTTTGAGAAAGGTGCTACATAAGTTTAATGTTCATGCTAACATTCTCAAGATTGGACAGTGA